>JAFBJT010111256.1:274205-300655 GCA_016785325.1 Chascanopsetta lugubris | reverse complement strand
CCAGCCCCCCCCTCCCCCCCCCCCTTCCCCAGCCCCCCCCCTTTAACCCCCCCCCCCCCCCCCGCCTTCAGCACTTTGATCGGCACCACAATCTGAATATGGACACACCCACAGAAAGACCTCATGTCAGGATATAGATATAAGGAGTCAGGCCTGTGCTCAGTCTGGTCTCGGCTCCGTTCCGTTCCCCTTTGGGCCCTTTAGTTGTTGCTCTCCGCCCCCAGGAAGTCCAGCTCGGTGCTGTGCTTCTCCATGTCCATGTCCATGTCCATGTCCATGTCCATCATCCCCCCCGCCGACGGCCCGTGGAAGGTCGCCGCGATCTGGTCGAAGGTCTTGCCCCGCGTCTCCGGCACGCGGAAGAAGGTGAAGATGAGGAAGAAGAGGAGGAGCGCCGCGAAGATGAGGAAGACGTACGGCCCACACAGGTCCTGGGGGAGAGGAGGGGGAGGCGATGGCATCAGCGGAATGAGCAGATGGCCTCGATTAAGATTACTTCACGTGCACATGAGAGCGAGGGGGCCGCCCCGAGCGGTTGGGGATTCGCTGCCTTGCTCACGGGCACCGCCACAGTGCCCAGGGGGAGGAGCGGCCGCCTCCCCAGCGACCAGTCCACCCTCCGCACTCGAGGAGCGATGAGATACTCACAGCCACGTACTGGAAGCCCATGCCGATGATGAAGTTGGCCGTCCAGTTGGAGCAGCCGGCCACGGCCATGGCGGCCGGCCTCGGGCCCTGGGAGAACAACTCCGCCACAAAGAACCAGGGGATGGGGCCCGGACCCACCTCGAAGAAGGCCACGAAGCCAAAGATGGAGAGCATGCAGACGTAGCTCATCCAGGGGATGCTCTCCTGTCGGGAGGGGAGGGGGGAGGGGGGGGGAGGAGGAGGAGGAGGAGGAGGGGGGGGGGGGGGGGGGGGGGGAGGAGGAGGAGGAGGAGGAGGAGGAGGAGGGGTGAGCTCATCAGTGTTTACTGGTGAACAAAGTGGGATGTTGCTCCAGTGACTGACCAGTAAAGCCAGAGCCATGGTCATGATGATGGCACAGACGCACATCCCCCCCAGTCCCAGCATGTGGAGGGTCCTCCTGCCCATCCTCTCCACCAGGAAGAGCTGTGGAGGGGGAGACATGACTCTGCCCGTACGACTCGGATTCAACACATGATCACGATAATCAGTATTATTATCTGTGTTAAATCCCGGGATATTTTATTTATTATTATTATTATTATTGTGATTATTGATGATAATAATAATCATCATCATCATAATAACAGCAATAATAATGATAATAATAATATTCATAATAACAGCAATAATAATGATAATAATAATATTCATAATAACAGCAATCATAATAATAATAATGCTAATATTGATTATTATTCTCCTAATATAATAATAATAATTTTCATTATTATTATCTATACATCATCTACCATCTCTCCTTCTGTCTGTGAGTGGAAACCGGTGAAACTTTGACCAACTCTCTGATGACATCGAAACGCGTGGACAAACCCAACGTGTCTTATTTGCTCTTTGATAACAGAGTCCAACGGAGCTGGAGGCGCACTCGGGAGCAGAGCGGGACTGAGGCGGTGTGTGTCGGTGCGGCGACTCACAGAGACCACAGTGAAGGCGCAGTTCACCACACCGGCGCCCACGGTGGCGTACACGGGACTCTGCACTCCTGCCTTGATGAAGATGCTGGTGGAGTAGTAGAAGATCTGCAACACAACAAGCAGGCTCAGTCTATCTTTCAGCTTTTCCCTGTGGTCATTTGATTGAGCCGGCGGCGGCGGCGCTGCGGGGCGAGCGGACTGACGGCGTTGATGCCGGACAGCTGCTGCGAGAGCTGCAGCAGGATGGAGATGACGATGGGTTGGCGGTAGAGGTGCGAGCGGAACAGCTCGGGGATGGACACCTTCCTCTCCATCTCCATCCTCCTCTTCTCCTCCTTCATCTCGGCCAGCATGTCGGCCACCTCCAGCCGGCCCGTCAGCCTCCTCAGGCCTGGGTGAGGGGGGGAGGAGAGGAGGGGAGGGGAGGGGAGGAGAGGAGAGGAGGTGGGGGGAGGGGAGGGGAGGGGAGGTGGGGGGGTGAGCACCGGTGCCTTTAAGATCTTAGTTATCAATCTGAAATCGAGCTGAATCGACTGCAATCGAGAGTCAAAATGATTTGATTACAGTTTTCCTGACTCGATGAATCAAATCTCGACTTCCCGTTGTGCAGTAGCTGTTGGTTGAAGGAGCAGTGTGTGAGATTTGGTGACATCTAGAGGTGAAGTTGCATATTGGCACACCCTTCTTCTTCGTAATGTTTTTTAGAAGTGACTAAAACGACGGAAATCGTACACACTGCACCTTTTGAGGAACTGACGTAACTTCTCATTCACAAACAGTCCAAAAATGCACATGTGCCAACACACACACACACACGAGCTTCCTAGTGATCCAAGTCACATTTCTACAAATAATCGCTGAATCGAAGGAAATACTGGAAAGATGAATCGATGACAAAAAGAATGGACGGCTGCCGCTCTGATCTGAAATCCCCCAAAACGTGTCCGTGTCATTCACAGGTCAGGCTTGGTCCCGGCCTCACCGCTCTTGGCGTGGTGCTCCTGGCAGCGGACGATGTAGAGGAAGCGCGGACTCTCGGGGCAGAAGGGGAGAAGGGACATCTGGAGCACGGTGGGCACCACGGTCAGACCCATCAGCAGAGGCCACAGCTCCTCGTTACCCAGCAAAGACTCCAGGCCCAGGATCTGCACCAGAGGGAGAACCAGGTAACCAGGACCTACAAAGCCTCTGTGGATGGGTGTGTGTGTTTGAATGGGTGGCTCGCTCGGCTGAGGAGCCCTTGAGCAAGGCACCGAACCCCCCCCCCCATATATATATATATATATATATATATATGTTTGATGTAATAATAACAAACGTGAGTGAGGAATGTAATGTCCCCCTTTTTGTGGGGGAAAATAAAGATTGTTTATTCAAAAAAAAAAATAAAAAAATAAAAAAAGGATAAAGGTCGTGAGGATGTGTGTCACCTGTGCAATGAGGATCCCGGTGACGATGGCCAGCTGGTGCAGAGTTCCCAGCGCTCCCCTCAGGCTGGTCGGAGCGATCTCACCCACGTACATGGGAGTCAGACCCGACGCCAGACCTGCGGAGGGGAGGGTTCGTCAGAGGAGCCACGGAGCTGAGGGGAGGTCAGGTGATGCAGCATGTACAGGGGCGACAGCGGGCGGCTCACCACAGTACGCCCCGATGACGAGGCGGCCGAGGATCATCATTTCAAAGGAGCGACAGACTTTGGACATTCCCATCAGACTCCCCCCCAGGAAGGCCAGCAGGTTGTTGATGAGCATGGCTTTCCTCCTGCGCGGGCGCGCGCACACACACACACACACACACACACACACACACACGTATTCACGATGTTTATAGTCAGGCCTATATCTCATTGTCATTATAGGTGCAGTGTGGGTGAGGGTGAGGGTGCAACTGGCAACTTGACCTCTAGAGGTCACCACATCTTACACACTGCACCTTTAAGACATACGCGTCTGCTTCCCAGTGGTTCCACATGTTGTAGCCTCTAGGAGGCAGTGTAGGAGATGATCCTGACAGTGTGGGCCTGAGCAAGTTCAGCACTGCCACAATGACTCGAGCAGCGATTGGAGGAAAAACGTCACTTTTTTAAATTTAATGATATTCATCTGAACACATTAAATAATATATATATATTTTTTTAATTCATAGATATATATAAATATATACATATATTTTATGTATTTACTCCATCTTAAGTCACTGAGGGCCGTCTGTGTATGAAAACCACTCCCTCTGTGTCTTAAAGACTTTGACCCTACTCTACCACCCCCCCCCCCCCCCCCCCCCCCCCCCCCCCCCCCCCCCCCCCCCCCCCCCCCCAAGACTTTGACCCTACTCTACCCCCCCCCCCCCCCCCGTGCCCCCCCAGAGCCCTCCTGACCCAATGCTGCCAGCTCTGGTCAGATATCCCCTTTCAGTCAGTGGGAGCTGTGGTCTCCCGGTCACATCCCGGCTCAGGTTACTGGAGGGAACTTGTCCCTGTCTCAGTGACGGAAAGTGGAAGTTGGCATCATCCATGTTGGATCCACGTGGATGAAGGAAAGGAGATACTCGTGGTGTGAGCCAGCAGAAGTGCCCACTATGTACAACTATGGCAGCTCTTAAAGGTCCAGTGTGTAGAGTTGAGCTGCACCAACACATTGCCCCCCCCCCCCCCCGAGCAGCATCACGTCTCCGTCCATACCTGCCCAGCCACTCGGAGACGAAGCCCACGCAGAAGGAGGAGAGCATGCCCCCGATGGAGAAGATGGCCACCGACAGAGACCAGAGGGAGGTGAGGGTCCCGGTGGGGATGGGCTGTCCATACCGCTGGATCCATGTGGCGTTGTACTCCGCCTCAATGATCTGCAGGTCATATATGTATATATGTATATAAATATACCTAAAACAACACATTTACATCCCTGTGTGTGTGTGTGTGTGTGTGTGTGTGTGTGTGTGTGTGTGTAAGTTGTGGGTCAAGGTGAGGCAGATTTACGAGCAGATGCCTGAAGAGCAGCACAAACATCTGCGCTGACCTGACATGAGGACACTGTTTCTGTGAGCGACACACACACACACACACACACACACACACACACACACACACACACACACACACACACACACACACACACTGTGACACAGCCCAGTTTTGACCTCATACTGTAACTAAGTGAAGAGTCACAAATCTCCATCAGTGATGAAGTGAGTGGATCCACATAAGAATGAACTGATACGATAGAAATGACTAAATCTTTGTATCGTATACAACTTTGATGACTCACATATACGTCTAAATGGATAACTGATTAAAGGTGCAGTGTGTAAGATTTGATGACATCTAGAGGTGAAGTCGAATGTTGTATCCATCACCTCACCCTTCTGAACATGCAGGAGAACCTATGACAGACTTCAGTTGTCATGAAAACTCAAAGGATGTTTAGTATGTCCACTATGGGCTACTGTAAAAAAAAAACATGGCGGCCCCCATAGAGAAGACCCACTCCTCATGTAAATATACGTTAGCGGGTTCATTTAAGGGTAATGTCAGTGTGTCATTGTTTTGTAATATTGTTTGAGGTAAAAGAAATGACTGAAATCTTGCACACTGTACCTTTAATGTCCACTGCTAAATGAGAGCATCTCTGCTGTGTGTGATGCAGTGGTATAAAGAAAAACAGTATTTATCCACATGTATATTCTGAGCAGGCTCCACTTTTCATCCAGGACATTTCTCACATGCTGCACTCAAAGCCTTTCCTCATACAACACACACACACACACACACACACACACAGTGAGTGTGTGTGTGTGTGAAGCAGGCAAACCTATTCTCTTTGTGTTATGGTTGTGTTGACACAACTAAAGGGCACACCCCAAACCCCCCCCCCCCCCCTCTCTCTCTCTCCCTCTCTCTCTCTCTGACATTTAACCCCAGATCTTCCACTCCCTCACATGACACGACTCCACAGTCACACGCATGTTGTGGCATCAAACACGCCACGTTGTGAAAAAAAACAAAAAGGGTCAAGATTTGAGAAACTGCTGAGTCGACATCTGGGTGACTCATCCAGCATCAACACCAGCTCCTTTCCTCTAATCCACTGAGGCACAGTGTGGTGTGTTTCCATCCCTGTGTGCCGCCTCGGGTTGGACCTTGGTGGAGGTGTGCGTGATGCCATGGGTGTGGGCCCAATGCTGGAGATCTGATTGGCTGTCGGGTGCGCAGGCATTACCTTCTGTGGAGCATTGATGACGCCGATGTTGTATCCGAACTCCAGAGATCCCAGCACAGCCGTGAAGACTGAGAGAGCAAGGGTTCGAGTCACTGTCTGCGTGAGACACACACACACACACACACACACACACACACACACACACACACACACGCATTTAAACACATATAAACACCAACACAAACAATACATACTGTATTTAAATGTTAATGCTATTCTTGTAACGATAACAGAGCAAACACAAACACACACACACACACACACGCACACACACACACACTCCTCTTCCACTAACATCAGCTATATATATAACCATGATCCTGATGAGAGACAATCTCTCATTCATGACATCACAGCCCACTTTCCTGGCCATTAGCTTCCCTCCACTTTCCCATCAGGCCTTGTGGCACCTGTCGCCAAGGTGACAGACGAGACGACCTTGGGGAACGGGGGCTTTCCTCACTGTAAACGCTCGTTCATGTACTCAGAGCTGAGCGCTTCATCGCTTATGACCCAGCAGATGTGGACTCTGCAGTGGTTTTCCTGTGATTTTAAAGGATTCCGGAGGACGTGTGGAGCTCATCCATCTCAAACGTGATGAGTCGACACCCAGAAAGGAGTGTGACCCTCGGTTTGGGGGGGAGCACTGTCGAACATGGAGCTGTGAAACGTGGCCAAAGAAAAATAATAGAGTTCTTTGTTTCATCTGCTCTCCGCAGATTATGGAAGTCCTGGGCACTCTGTGTTTTGACCTTGCTGTGTTGAGTCTACAGATAAGTGCTGTTTAGTATCCATGGACCAAAACAAAGGGGTGTGTGTGTGTGTGTGTGAGTGTGTGTGAGTGTGTGCCTTTGCTTATTTGCATGTGTCCTTGCAGAAAAGCCAAATGGTTCGGAGGCAGCATTTGTTCTGCTCCATCTCACCTGACGTCAAGTGTCACAGTGGAATGTGGAGTGACTTATTTACTTTCCACTTATCTGATATGAACCTGTTGCATCCACACAAAGAAGTGGCCTGCCTCTGCTTTACTGCTGTGCTGCTCCAGTGCCTGTGTGTCCACGTCAGGGAATGACCCATTCAGTCAGTTCAACTTTGGCAGCAAAGTAAAAAGCAGCACTTTCATCCGTCTGATCCTGTGGGGGCCACGCAGCCCTGGTATTGTTGGTGAGGGAGGGGAAACAGAACTCGACGGCCTCATAAACCCACAACACTCTGCTCTGACCTGTAAACTGAGATATTTGCCTCGTCAAGGTCGAGCTCAGAACTAAATAAGGGCCAAAGCCCTGGTGAACCTGGTCTGATGGTTCTTTTTCATTTCTGCTGAACCTGGCAGATCCACTCTGTGCATTAGTTTGCAGACTTTAAAGCTGAGGGGAATAACAAAAGAATGTGCCAATCAAATGTATTCTTTATATATTTCATATTATCTAATAATAATTAGTGTTTTTTTATGCTTTTCAATGTATTGTTTGGAGGCACATTGCACATTGCAAATAACACAGCATGCCATTTTAGACACACTTTTAGTCCAGGACTGAAATAAACCCGCGCGTAAAACCGTGCGTAAAACCTCTCCAAACAGAATTACGCACGGATTTGAACGGATTTCAGTGCAGCAAAACAAACTTTTTCTCTCTTGATGCCACAAATAAGAAGTGTTGCAAACCTCAGTGGGAAATATTACCTCCCCTCCGAGCTGCTGAAACCCGGCCGGCATGACTTCCTCAGCTCCGGACAGCGCAGCAGCAGCAGCAGCAGCAGCAACAGCAGCAGCCGGTGACGGATGCGTCTGGTGCCAAATGGAGACACGTGAAACTCCCTCAAAAGGACAACAAGACGCAACTTAAGCTTTGAGGCCCCTGTGAGCGAAAAATCAAAGAAATTAAAGTATAATCCAAAACCGGGAAGATCAGGTTGATCTGCCCCCGTGCGTCCTGTCCCGTGGAGCGTCCTCCCTTCAAAAGTTGCAAGTCTGTGTTGCGCAGCTGAGCGAGACGGACACCCGCACACCCACGTGCACACCTCTCTCTCCTGGAGGGAGGGAGGGAGGGAGGGAGGGAGGGGAGGGAGGGAGCCCGTCAGATCTTAAGGTCCCGGGACAGAACAGAGGACACGCTCCTGACCTTAACTCTCATTGGCTGAGGGTGAGATTGGAGCGAGCACGTGCACAGGAAGAGACTGCGAGAGAGGGGGACACTGGTGGGAACTCATCATCGGTGGGTGGGGGGGCGGGGGCTGGGGCTTGGGTGGGGCTAGGGTGGGGGCGGGGGTCTGGGGTCTGGACTGTGACAGTTGTCATTAGTTGAAAAGATCTATTCTTGATGTCAATATTTCGACATTTACAAGGGGCCAACTTTGGTCTGAGGGCCCAACATGAAGAAGCACTGATCGATCGATCGATAGATAGATCGATTGATAGATAGATAGATAGATCGATAGATCGATAGACAGTGATCAGTGGCACAGGTGTTGGACCTCAGACGAACCCGTGTCACAGTCGGACGTTGAGGCGGCGATGACTCATCACTTCTCGGCAGCAGAGTGAGGGGGCTCGCCGCTGACGACCCGGTGTCCATTGTCTGTCTCCTGACCGCCACAAATCCCTTTCTATTTCAGATCACATGCCAAAGAGGTCACACACCACAGGCCCACCCTGCTCCACAAACACGTCCAACTCCCTTTTGCACCCAACAAAGCCCCCTGCGGTGGCGGTGGGCGACAGGTGGGGCCCATATTTGGGCGTGGTCACCTGAGGGAGCAGCGTCGGTACAGACCCATTGGAGCAGGCCGGGGATGAGAGTGTGACGGTGTGTGTTGTCAGTGGAAAATATCTGCTCTTCATCTCTCAATCACAAGCCCCACCCTCAACCAACCCCTCACCCCTCCCCCCGGCCCTCATGGCACCCTGATCTGAGGGGGGTGGGAGAGGGGGTGGAACCTGACACCCCTCATGCAGAACCAGGGGCCCCAAACACACAACTGTGCCTGTGGGGGCTCCGACTAAAAGCAGGGAAACTTAACACCCTCAGGTTTGAGGCGTTTGAGTCTCAGCCGGCGTAGTTTGTTGATTCATGTGACCAACCGAGGACAGCCAGAGGTGAAGTTACATGATCGAAAACATGAATTCATGGAGGCGGAGCCAAGAATGATGATGACGAGAGAACAACATCAGACACTCTGATACACGCATGACATTTAGGACTCAGATCACGCGCTCAGCAGAATGTTCACAAAATGTCACCTGTGTTGTCCCCAAAGTGGAGGGTGGTGCATGTTTTTCTGAACACACACACACACGCACACACACACACACACACGCAAGCATGCATACACATCATGTGACTGCCCTTTATTGCTCATCCTAGGGATGTAGCAACAGAGCTGGTGTAAATATTGTTCCTCCTTGTCATGACCCAAGAGCATTTGCGCGTATGTGTGTGTGTGTGTGTGTGTGTGTATGTGTGTGTGTGTGTTTGGTCAGTGGGGTCAGCTGGTTTAAAATCATGCCACAGTAAATTGAGTGGCATGATGGACGGCAGGTGCTGCAATGTAACGCTCAATGTCAGAGAGAGTGTGAGGCTGCAGAGTTCACACTGAAACACCTCAGAGGTTTATTATGGTTCATGGAGATAAATATAATACACACACACACACACACACACACACACACACACACACACACACACACATTGTAAACAAACACAAAGTTTTATGGTCACACATCCAACCCAAACATACATAAAAACACACACAGTGGAAAAAGTGACCTCTCAGCCGAGGTGATGATGATCCCTAACACGTAGGGAGCGGATTAAAAATACACCCACTGTACCTACAGTCAGCCCCTCGTCATGTGACGCGCCATCTGTGATGAAACACACACCGCCGGAGGATGTTGCGCCGCACAAGGCCTCAAACGCTGGCGTCTGGAGAACAAAATTCTCATTTCACCCTGCAGGTGAACTCCTCCCCCTCCACCACAATTGTGTCTATGAGCGGTGCCACTCAGGGTCGGGTTCACAGAGGACCGACTCACTGGCACCGTCCCACGCATTCGCTCAAAGGTCAGACGGCCGCGTCCCATCCAAAGCGGCGCCGAGAGCCGCCGCGCACCCCGCCAGGTGGACGGGGACCAACATTCAGCGCATAGTCGTCGGATGTGACTCCAGGTGGTGGCGGCGCATCGGGACGAGGCTGCGGCCGCTCGGCAGGACGGGCGCGGCGGGTGTCACCTGAGTTGAGGCCCTGCTCCGGGTCCCTGTGCAGGTCTGCAGGTCCCACATCTGTGCATGAAGATGTTAGGGTGCAGGATTATGGACTTAAACAGTCACATTTATTCAGATAGCTCCTTGGTATCGCTTATGATAAGGAAGCAGGGGCGATTTATGGGTGCAGTGTCTTACCCTGGTGAGACCGGGATCAAACCACCGACATCCAGGTTTGTTGGACAACCCTCTCCAACCCCTCCGACACATCCGGGTGGGACGTTTCCAGACCCACACGGGAGGCAAACATACGGGACAGTCCTTCAGTGAGACCCTGACCCTGCCAGCTCAAGGAACGAGGCTTCAAGAGTTGACCTTTGACCCCAGGAGAAGGGGGCAAAGGCAGAGGGAGCATAGATGTTGATCCCGCTAAGAGGAAGATGTGTTTTTAATTTCTGGAATTTGCTGTTGGCATTTTCTCAAGCTCTTACCTTCACAAGGTTAAGTATTTTTGCCCGTCACTACGTTTGTGTTGTCATTTTTACGAGCAGAAACATTCTGGGACTTTCTCAATGGGGAAAAAACTGTTACATAAACGTACAACACTTCATGTCAGCTCATGATGCAATATTGTACCATTCATTTTCCTTCACTCCAGTCATGTTGCCTTCAAGTGCAGTTCACTCAGAGCATGAGGAAAGAGAAGAGGGATACAGATGCATGGATGGATGTTTGCAGGGATGGATGGATGGATGGATGGATGGATGGATGAGAAGATAGATGGAATGATGGATGGGAGGTTGGATGGGAGGATGGATGGATTGGAGGATGGATGGATGGATGGAAGAGAGGATGGATGGGAGGATGGATGGATGTATGATATATGGATGGGAGGATGGATGGATGATATATGGATGGGAGGATGGATGGATGGATGGATGGATGATATATGGATGGGAGGATGGATGGATGGATGGATGATATATGAATGGATGGATGGATGGATGGATGGATAGATAGATAGTTGGCTATTGTAAAAACATGGTGGTGCAACATGGCGCCCCCTGTGGAGAGGATAAACTCTGGGTGTAAATCTACAGCGCTTGTTCCAAAGTAATACAAACACCATTACATCCATTTAGGTGGTGACACACTCCCCGAATCATCAGTGTAATTCGATCAACTTTAAGGAAAGATAATATCGACAAAACTGCACGTATATGTATTTTCGTGTAGTATTTTTAAATAGCAACCACAGCATTTCCGACGGCCATGAAAGCAGCAGCGTGTATTATGCGGTGTTGCGTTTGCTTGCCGCCGGACAGCGCGCTGCTCTGTGATTGGACGCCAGGCGGAGTTAAATAGCTGCCCCGCATTGGATCCGTGGGAATCCCCGACAACAACAACGTGCTCCGGACGAACAATATTTTGGCGTCTTCAACTCATCCATCGACCACCGCTGACTCATTTCTTGTGCAAGGCGGCCGGAGACGCAAGGTAGCTGCGCATTGACGCCACTTTTCGTTCGGTAACGCGGACACCGGCGAGCCGGGCTGCCGGAGCGGGTCCGGCCGGTAGATAAAAGTTTGGTGGTGGTTAGCTAGCTTTGCAGGCGGAAACGTAATGCTAACGTCATTGGCAAAGAGAAGCCAACACTTGCTAGCTAGCCCTGAGTTGACGTGCGTGATATTAGTATCGCGTACTCGCATGTTGTTGACCTGGCGGCGCGTTTTGTGTTCATCACACAATTGTAGTAAGTTCGTTGGTTTAAAGTGTGAATTAGGCCCAGTGACGTCACTCATTCAGTTTTCTCAGGCCTGTCGCTCGACAGAAAATGGACGATGGCTAACGCTAGCATTTGAAATGGTGTTTCCTGTTTTTGGCGCTGCAAGCTAACTTGGGGTTTTCTTGGGTCTTACTGTCTGTTCCGAGTTCTTCAGAAGATCAAACGGAACTGTCACTAAGTTCGCTTAAGTTATTCATACTAAGCTCAGAGAACAAAGGCGCACGTTATTATTGTGTTGGTAGACCCGAATGTCTTGTGTTGCGCAATTCTTTCGTAGGAATAATTAATTGTAATGGGCTTGTCTGTTGCTGTTTTTTGTCACTTTGTGCCCTAATAAATAAAGTAGTTTTTTTTTTTTTTTTAGTCATAAATTTGTGTATGCTGCTTTTGACGAATCTATAAGTTGTAATCATCTTTAATACAGAATATATGCCATATAATGTTTGGAGTTTTCATTCTACATCTTTAACAATAAATGTTGGTTTCTCAATCTGCTGTTTTTTTTTATACATGATGGTAAATATTTGTAACTGGAATCTATTTACCTATCAATAACATACGACCGTAGTATTTAATCAATCACGTCATTTGACATTTCACAGTTAATTGCTTTAAATAGTATTCCCTCATCTTGATGAACGATGAATGGCTGATGTTGAGACAAAGTTTTGGACCCATTCTAACACTTCCTGTCCGTCTCCTCAGCGCTCCACGTCTCTGCTCTTCCATCACTTCCTCTGTGCTGGTGAAGGCAGGAGCTGAATAATGGAGGAGCAGGGATTCGACAGTCTGCAGCTGAGCCAGAGTCTCCCTCTGAGCCAGGGCTCCTTCAGCGAGCTGTGGGCCAGCGTGTAAGTTGTGTCTCCATCCTTCACTACATTTGCGATGAAGTCATTTCATTCCGATGGAGATCACCGCTTTGTCTTTTTGCAGGGTGACCCCCTCCATCTCCTTGTTCCCACCAGCCACGAATGACTTGCAGAACTGGCGAGCAGATGAGCAAATGGACATGACAGTTGTGAATGTTCTTATGTCTTTGTTTGAGCAAGTTGCAGCCATTTGTTGTCGTGCAACGGTGCCAGTGATCTGAACGCACTCTTGTATATTCCCTCCGTTGCAGCTCATCCCTGAACAGGAGCTGCACGCTGATTTTGACATGGCTCTGTTTGAGTTGCCGCCGGAGTCGGTAACAAGAGACGAAGTCACTCCCCCAGCTTCCACCGTCCCTGTTACAATCGACTATCCTGGGGAGTACGACTTCCAGCTCCGCTTCCAGAAGTCTGGCACAGCAAAGTCTGTCACCTCCACTGTAAGAAATCACTTACCCTGAAATTCTTCTTTTCAAACTGTCTGGAAAATATGTTGCACATTGTTCCAAGTAGTATCTGTATTAGAATACAACTGTTGTTTTTTTGTTTTGTTTTTTCAATGACGGCAGCAATAGTAATCTGTTCATTCTGCCTGACATGTTTGATTTAACAGAATTATTCCAATACTCAATCCTAAAGTTTAGATCATTAGTTCTTGGGGATATTATCCTGCAACCAAACTTGATCCGGAGCTCGGTCTGCTGCTCCTCGCCTGAGACAAAAGGAATTCCAGAAGCTGCTCAATGCCGAGGCGCCACTTAATCTAAAGTCCACATTTTCTTTCTTTCCGAGTTTAATTATTCCCAATCATAAATTGTGCTCTTGTTGAGTGTTTTACTATTAACAAAATATGAAATCAATGGGCTCATACTCGTCTACAGTTTTTATTTAATTTTCAAGTTTGATAAAACACACCCTACTGGTTTAGTGTCACCCTTAATACACTTATTTAAAATATGTAAAAAGTTATAAATCGTTCTCAGTGTATGCCAGAGTTGAATCTATTCTTACCGTTGAGCCGCGTAGAAAATCTGCTCTTTTCCATCTGTCACGGTGGCATTCATGTGGAATCTCATTGTGACCATTTGCTACAATTGAAAGTCTAGAATCAGTCGATGCATCTGAGGAGCCAATGGCAGTGATTCCGCCACGGTGACTCATGCAGCAGGTTGCCACAGTTGGTCAGTTCAGTTAAAGTTAGGCTGGTCTTCCCTGGAAGTCCCACCCCCCCACCCCCACTTGTGCTCTGGTCTGTGGGAGCAGTGCCGCCTGGTTGTAGAACACAGCTCTGACATGACGGGACATGTTCCTGCGCCGTCTTCCTCCTCTGGCACTGAAAGGGTTAAAAACGGGCTAAAGCAAGGTGACGGGATCTTTTTTGAAAAGATGAGTTGGGCGTCGCTGATTGTTGAAGAAATCAACCTTTTGTAGTGTGCTCTTTATCTTAGTAGTGTGCTCTTTATTTTCCCAGGGATGGATTTTTCAGCAGTTCTTGGATTTTCACTCCTCACATCTTGTGTGCGCTGTGCTCTGCTCAGACCATAAAGTCTATGGCCTCCTCCTTGTCTTTCCCCCAGTTCTCGGAGCTCCTCAACAAGCTGTACTGCCAGCTGGACAAAACTAGCCCCGTGGAAGTTCTGGTGAGCAAAGAGCCCCCCAGCGGTGCTCTCCTCCGAGCCATGGCCGTCTACAAGAAGACCGAGCATGTGGCTGACGTGGTTCGCCGATGTCCCCATCACCAGAATGAGGATTGTAAGGAAACACTGTGAAGTTAAATCTGTGTCCATTGTCTTTCCCGGAGGAAGCTAAATGAAACCCATCAGGTCTGATGAAAATGTTTGTTTTGTTTTGCTTTCAGCCGCGGAGCATCGTAGCCATTTGATCAGACTGGGGGGAAGCCAGAGGGTCCAGTACTTTGAGGATGTGCACACAAAGAGACACAGTGTGACCGTCCCATATGAGACTCCGCAGGTAAGACTTTAACATGTCTCTTTTCATGAGAGATTTGTCGAGGCCGTTGTTGTGGTGAATAACTGCTGTTTTCCCCTTCGTTAGCCTGGTTCTGAGATGACCACAATCCTGCTGAGCTTCATGTGCAACAGCTCATGCATGGGCGGCATGAACCGCAGACCCATCCTCACCATCCTGACCCTCGAGTCTCCGGAGTAGGTCGTATTTCTTCACTCTGTCTGTTTGTCTTGTAATCTCAATCTGCTCATGCCTTTTGTTCCGCTATTCACAGATTTTTGAAAATCAAAGTGCTTCACGGAGAGAGAGCTGATTTATCTGTATGGCAGGGAGGATCTAACCACGTCTTTTACCAGCTTGGATTAGTCTTGTGTCACGATGTGAATTTTGATTTATGACCTCTGACCCCAAATGTTGATATTCTCCCCAGGGGACAGGTGTTGGGCCGGCGTTGTTTCGAGGTCCGTGTTTGTGCTTGTCCAGGGAGGGACCGGAAGACGGAAGAGGAAAACGCTTCAAAAACTGGAACTAAAACCCAAAAGAAAAGGAGTACGTTTGTGCTCCATCACAACATATATAAAAAATTTTAAAAAAAACAATCCCTCCTCTCTTTCTGCCCTGTTGCTAATTTCCGTTTCTTTTCAGAGATGACTCCGGCTCCAGCTCCGGCTCCAGCTCCCGCTAAAAAGGCCAAGTCTGCCTCCAGCGCAGAGGAGGAAGACAAGGAGGTCTTTCTCCTCCATGTGAGTAATGATGCTCGGTGGCACGAAGCTGCACTTCTGAAGAGAATCCGCTGCTGTGATGTGGATAATTGACCTCTGATCAATTTGTCTGTTTGTCATGTAGGTGCGGGGCCGGGAGCGGTACGAATGGCTGAAGAAGGTTAACGATGGCTTGGAGTGCATGGAACGTGAGAAGTAAGAAAACCCCCTCCAATCTTCGGCGGACTAAATCATTCAAACCTTTTCATTCCCTCCATGTGATGCATTTCGCTGCAATTACTTTGTCTCCCGCAGCAGGTCCAAGAACAAGCTTTCAGTCAAACAAGAGGCTCCAGTTCCTGCCAGCGGCAAGAAACTGATGAAGAGAGGAGAGAGGAGCGAGAGCGACTGAGAAGCTGCTCCGGCATCAACTCAGGGTTCTATAATCAGGTTAATTTCTCGAAAAAAGACGACTTTAAATACCCCCCCGGCCTTCCAGTCTTAATCATGATATGCATAGAATAAAGGTTGAATGGATTTTGCAGTTATGGTTCATACTGTATAAGCAGACCATGCCCCTGCCCCCCTCATCGTGTGTTAAAGAAGTTGGTGTGAGGATGGGACCTCCTTTCGATCAGTGTTAATTAGAAGGAGGGAGTTGAAATTCCGTTTGGATGACACTGTGTTCAAGATGCGTCGATCCTATTGGTTTAACATTCCCTTTGTCGGAGTTCTCTGACATTTGGTGAAACCCAAAGACCTCCGTCTCGGTGTTATGGCTGTATTAAAAAAGTATTGATTATGATCTGTAAGAGGACAATGTGTCCGGGAGAAGTGTGAAAACAAGCCACTGCCAGTGATTTGTAAATAGTCCAGTAACACTTAGCAATACGTGTGCTTCCATTAATCTAACTTTATGTAGTTCATGTTAATCCACAGTTTCATTTCACCTGTGCAGGAAGTATGACTCGTGCATTCCTGTCAAGCCAGCGGTCATGGTTTCTTTTCTTTTTTTCTTTGATACGTTTTGAGCTGACATTTAGACGTTGAGGGCGACAACACACGTATTGATGATGTCGCCGAGTAGAGGAGAATATTTTGTCCGTGGGAACGGAGGAAAGGAAGAATCTGGTCCACTTAGCTAATTTTGATGCCAGTGTGATTGTATTACAGCGCCACTCTCGGCTAAATGATTAACCCTCGTCGCTTATGTGGTTGCAGGAGGAGAATAATGGGAGTCGTGCGAACTGTTTGGCTTGATTTATCTTTTTTGTTTTCGAGTGCTGACTCGGCTCTCGGGTGTCGGGGCCGAACGTCCGAAACATTCAAGTGTTTCACCCTGAAAAGAAAACCTTGAAGACTTGAAGGAGTATTAGTGAGCTTGTGCAGCCGTGCTCAGTCATTGGGTCTGAGCGAGCACCAACCCCAGTACTGTCCCCCCCCACACAGAGCATGCGCCGTATTACCTAGTTAGTGCCAATGGAGAGCGCCGCTGTCTGGGACCTGCCTTCACCCTGCATGTGTGGCGGAGAAGTGGCGGTTTGTTGACTCCCATTTGCCGCCAACTCTCGCCACTGTGACCTAGTTCTAGAGATCACCAACAATCTGGACCAAAGACCGTGACGTGTTCACTCGAGTATTAAAGGGGAATTTTATACCAAAAACATTTAATCAATCTGGAAGAAAAGCACTCTAGATGTTGGTGATCAGTTGATTTGGTGCTACAAAGAATTACAGTTATTGATGTTTTTCCATTTACATTTTTTGGGGTTTTCCCAAACCGCCCCCCCCCCCCCTCCATTTTTTTTGTGGTGTTTTTAAAACACAAGATGCTGATTTGTGTTTACTCTTGATCTGTAAGATGAGGAGCTGGCTGGAACCACCCCCTCAACCTAATCACCCATGTGTAGTTTTATTTTTTTATACGCACAACAAAGCTTCAGTATGAACACACACAATCTGGCAGCAACACAAACACACTGGGTTTGTTTTCAGGTAGTCTTTTGTTTATGTTTTGAGTATCAGGATGTTGTTGTTGCCGCCTCTTCTTTCATTATTTAATCAGCTCTTGAGTTTAACCAATCACTGTCCAAGAATAAACACCACTTGACTTTCACACTGCCATAACCCTATACATAAACATTTGATTTCATTTTTATTTTATTTTGGGGACTTGGTTTTATACAAGAGGTTTTTTGTAAGTTTTTCTTTTTTTTATCTTTCTACTATTTTCATTTTCTATTGCAATTTTTGTTTCCATTTTTATGTTTGTACTTCTTTGCAGTTGTTAGTCAAACTGTAGACAAAATAAATGGTTAATGTCACACATGCATCTCTCCTGTATTCTGTTCTCCTGTATTTGTTTGATGTGTCGATGTGTTGGTTATATTTATGGTTGTGTGAATGTCAGACGTCCTCTGTTCTTCATGCCATGTATTTCTTTGCTATTTGCATGTATGGAAGTGTGATGCAAAGCCGGTAGCAGGACGCAGCGAGTTCTGAGGCCAGTTTAACAGTGATGTGCGTCTCTATTCAAATGTTGTGTTGACTGTGTGTGTGTGTGTGTGTGTGTGTGTTTTCCTGTGAGCTGACCTGACTGAGAGGTTCATTATTTACCTGTGTACGCTCAGAGCATCCATGTGTTTCCAAGGTGAGTAGGATTCGATCAACTGTTTGAGCTCTAATGCGAGAAGAGAAAGGTTTTTGAAGTAGTTGTGTGTGAGACTCCTTGTTCTTGTTTGACGGTAGATGTTGCCCGGTGAAGTCGGAGACGGCATGCGAATGTTTTCTCTAAAGGATGGAATCGGACGTTCCATGTGTTTGGGTGAGTCGGACATCTACGGATATTCAACTAGAGATATTTGACGTGTTTTTGTTGTGTATTGAACTGACTGTTTTTAGACTGAAAAATGAAACTACATCTTGTTTGGATTTGAAGCCAGAAGTCGATATTGGTATTATTTTTGATAGTGAATGATAAGTATTTACACATTAAAAAAAAATAATTCTGCCTTTTTTTTCCATTTTAACAATCATGTTTTACATTTAAAGGTCGAATAGGTCCTCATGCCATTTTGTGTGTGATGCAGTGTAATGCTGCATTTTGTGTGACGCCCGTGTTGCATCTTTATTTTTATACATGCATAAAATGTTATAATTCTCTTGTTGTGTGATGCAGTCAATTCGGCAGCAGAGTTTCTCCTCCTTTTCAAATGTTTTAAAATTTTCTTATTGTCCATTAAACCCCACAAATGAAATCATATTGAAGGTGTTGGATGCTTTGAACATTTTCAAGCTGCAGAAATGTTGAAGCTATAGCTGCTCCCGTGCTATAGTTCGGCCACGTGTGAAGATGTTGTCAAAGGTAGCGTGTATGATCCAGTGACACCTAGAGCTTATGTTGCGCGCCTTTTTAACGCATACGGCAGAAACCCCACCAGGCTGAGCTCGTCCATTGTGGTGTGATCTGTTTTTTTCCGCAGCCCTGATGTTGATGCACAGCGACGCCCTGCAGGAGTACTTCCTCCAGTCCGGGAATCTCACCTGGGACCAGGCCAGAAACCACTGTCGGGTAACACCAACCTCAGCCTCCCCGGCGTGTGCTCGGAGGACCTTCACATCTGTGACATCTCCCTGCTCGCGTCTCCACAGGTGTGTTTCAAAGAGCTGGTGACCGTGACCCCTGACAACAGCCAGACCGTCTCCCGCACCCTGGTCTCCGACTCCTGGATCGGCCTCCGCAAGAACTTACCCGGCAGCTCAAACTCCAGCCAGCCCTGGAGCCGCTGGGCCAACGGGGACCCCCTCGTCTTCCAGAACTGGTACCCGGGTTGGCCTGTGCTCAAGGCCCCTTTGCCCCCGACCACCTGCTGCAGCTGCTCCTGCACGTGTGCAGCCGCAGCAGCGACGACGACGTCTCCGGGAACGAGCGGCGTCTCCAACTACACAGCCGCGTACGGCGACGACGACAACTTCACCAGCGTCGCTGGCTACAATGGGACAGACTTCACTGGACTCTTTGGATCCACCATGCAACCCGGGACAGGGGCACAGTGTGCCGCATCCCCCGTGCTGCTTCCTGACGTCCCAGAGCCCGAGGACGGGGACGCGGAGGAGCGGTGTGTGGCCGCGCTCAGCTTCGGGGCCTGGGTTGAAAAGAACTGCTCCGAGCTGCTGCCTTTCATCTGTCAGGATGGTGAGATTCACCCGGAAGGTCTTTCTCGACGTTCCCCCGAAAACTAAACTGAAACCCATTCAAATCGATTGACGATTAGACAGATCGTAGGCGCAGTATGTAGGAAACGGTGACATCTACGGATACGGTTGCACATTCTTAATCCCTGCACACTATTCCTTCACTTATTCAAGTTTACTCGCGACATTTAGTTTCCATTGAAACCACGTGTTTTCAGATTCGATTTGATAGCAGGGAAAAACATGACCCAGCTGCTCTTCTCTCCATCCACAGACCGTTTCATGGGCAGAGCCAGAGTGTCGGCGGTGACCCACAGCACCGTCAACCTCACGTGGCTGCCTTGGCCCGAGGGCGTCAGCCATTACCGCATCGAGGTCAAAGGTGACGTTGCGCAGACGCAGACGCAGACGCGGAGCAGTCTGACCTCTAACCTCACGGGCCTGACGGCGGGCACGCGCTACTCCGCCCAGGTGTTCGCTGTCAAGTGTGCTCGGGACCTCCACCCGCAGGAAGTCACCTTCTACACCAGTGAGTCACCGCTGCCGCCTCTGTATATTCACACCGATCGCGACTGTGCGCTGATCATCGGACGGACTGTTTCATATCGCTCACGTCAAGTTTTTATTCATCTCTCCAGAACCTCACAAAGTCCAAAACCTCGCTGTGACCACGGTGACGTTCACCTCCGTCTTCCTGAGCTGGAGCAAACCGGCAGGAAACCTGGATTTCTACCTCGTCAGCGTCCACGCTAACGAGAGTCGCAGCGACACGGAGAGGTCAGAGGTCACCGGTTTGACCTCGGGAACCGGTTACACCTTCACTGTGCGCTCGGGCGTCAACGACACGTCAACGTGGAGCGAGGACTCCAGCGTCACTGCACATACAAGTGAGCGGCGAGAGAACGCAAACAGGAAGTGAGGCGCCAAAACCCTCGTGGTGTCGAGTCTGAATCAATTCCTCTCACGTCGCCTTTCCTTGCGCCAGAACCCAGAGAAGCGTCGAACCTGCGAGTGTCCGAAAACGCCAACATCTCTCTGCTGCTCAGCTGGACTCCGCCCGAGGGCAGCGTGACGGGGTTCAGAGTGCAGGCCAAGAACGACAGTGATCAGTACGTACCGTGTTTGCAGACGTGTGCGGTTTCCTTTGTTGTAATTGTGACAGTTTGGTTTGCGATTATCGCCACGGAACCGGGACTGAGGTTGAACCTTCTCTCCCCCCCCCCAGTGAATTCTTCAGCGAAGACGTGGCGTGGGACGGGACCCGGGCCCAGCAGGCTGCGAGAGTGACGGGGCTGCCCGCGGGAACCAGGCTCACCCTCGCGGTGACGTCCCTGGCCAACAACACTCTCGGAGAGAACGCGACGGTGGTCGGCTTCACCGGTGACTTCCTGTCTAAGGCGAGTTGGAACGACAACAACGTGCGTCCCGCCGCGCTGACCCGTTGCCTCTCTCTCTCTCTCCTCAGCCCCGGATCCCGTTTCGAACCTGCGCTTGGTGACGGCGACTCACTCCCTCAAAGCCACCTGGTCCCCGGCCGCCGGCACCTCATCTTTCACCGTCGCGCTCCAGATGGAGGGTCGGAGCCTGGAAACGAGCGAGGGCCTGACCAAACCTGAAAAGAGCTTTGAGCGGCTGATGGCGGCGACTAAGTACACGGTGACGGTCCACAGCATGAGTGGACAGCTGCGGAGTCCTCCCACAAAAGCCTCCAAATTCACGAGTGAGTCATTTTGCGTTTCCTCTGTCAAAACTGCCGGTTCACAGTTCTTCAAAGTGAGACGCACACACATACACACACACACACACACACACACACACACACACACAATTTAGATGTTTATTTACAACATGTTTACACATAGTCCAATGCGTTTTGCATTTTAACAGAATATCGGATTGGAATTCGACCGCAATGACAACTTTTCCACGGACGTCAACAAAATGTGTTTTCATGGAAAGTTTCATGTTTTCTAAATTTGATTCACGCGTTTCGACATTGGGTCATTTTCCACCTTTCTCTGTGAAACATTTCCCAATCATATCATTCAACACTTTGATACGGACAGAAGGGCAACGTGTGCGGCAGGTGTTTCTGCCGCGGGAAGTCATTTCCACCAAAGTGTGTTTCCAATGAACCATCCTACACATTCGCTCTGGTTTCTCACACACACACACACACACACACACACACACACACACACACAGAGTAAATGTTCCACCGTCCCATGATCAGTGGGGCAACACCCCGCCACTAGACGTCACTCCGTCTAACCAACTGCACCTTTTCAAATCTTCAGTCCCGATGCCGCCCACCGGCGCAAAAGTCACTTCCTTCACCAAAACCAGACTCACCTTCCAGTGGACGCCCCCCGTCAACTCAGGCAACGTCCGGTTCATGGTCAACCTCAGCTCCACCTTCTGGGGATGGACTCAGTCGCTCACCCTGGACGGCGGTGTCACGTCTCACACCTTCCAGAACCTGACGTCAGGCACCAGGTACGACTTCCGGGTGCAGGCCGTCGCCGCCGACTTGAAAAGTCTCCCCCTCAACCTCTCGCACAGCACAGGTGAGGACCACGCTCGCCTCTCCGATTGGTCGGTTGTGACTGGCTTTGCGTGCCATGGCGGCCCAACACAGTGCATGCAAATGTGAGTGGGCGTGTCCACGTCTTCCTCTTCACTGTTTGTCCCTCAGTGGCCGAGGAGAAAGAGGTCAGTCTGTCCATGAAGTGCTCGTCCCCACAGCTCCTCCTCTGTGACAGCCAGCGCACAAAGGACAGCGTGTTCACTGAGGTATGACTGTGTCACACACACACACACACACACACACACACACACATGTCAGACAACATTCAAGACAAGTGAGTTTCATATTTGTCCCATTCAAGTGGGTTTTGTGCATTTTGTTGCAGCTGCAGGCTGATTTCAGAAAACTGTTTGGGGACCATGTTTTCTGGGAACTGGAGGCGCAGGAAAGTGAACAGACGAGAGGATAATGTTTTTCAAACCTCACCTGTGTTGAGAAGAAAGGTTTATCTTGTATGATTGTTGCGTTCGTCAAAATGGGTGGATTTTCATTTGGGTTTTTCGAAATTCTGAATATTATTACCGTTATTATGATAATAATAATGATAGTATAGAATAATATTATTACTCCAAACCTTACACACTCTTCCCTTATCGCTAATGTGTATGTGCATGTGTGTGTGATACTCCGGAGAAAAACATGTCAATGACAACACCATGTGCTATTGTTTTGTATCGTACTCTGACATTGGTTCGCATGTATGACAACAAGAAGTCGACAAAATGGACAAACAGAAAAGAGTCCATGACATTGTAATTATCTGAAAGCTGAAGTTTGCCTGATTTTAAAAAATGAATAAATAGTTGAATAATAACAGAATAAGGAAAAAATAAATGAATGAAAATCCATTTCCTTCATTTAATTTGGACATTATTGAAACATGATCAACAGATCTACATTTATTTGCATCTTTTTACAAGCAAAAAGAAATGATAAAAGAAAATTACCTCTACCTCTGATTTGCCCACTAACACTGAAATACCACACACACACACACACAGAGTACACAGGCTCTGAGAGGCTGCTGTTATAAATACTTGCAGATGTCAGCAGTTTCTCTTCTGTTCACACCCTGTCACCTCCACTCAGCATTTCTTCACGTCTCAATTCTTTTAATATGTGTGAGCTGTTGTGATATGAGGAAGGGCTGGACCACTCATGTTCAGCCCAGATGAGTGTGTGAAGATGTGGAAATGGCAAACGGACCGAGTGGCTTCAGACGGCAGCATGGAGCCCACAGAGAGACACGCTGCACACGGTGGTGATGAAGAGGAGGAAGCATCTGAAGGTGATTTACAAACGTCGCTCTCTGTCATTTCATTGGAACAATTTCCATTTGGAAACATGGGGGAAAATGGGGGGGGGGGAAATAACGCTGGTGTCAAAGTGTGTGGGATTGAGGTGAATTATTTGAAAATGCCGACTGTGATGAACGTTCACAGAGAAAATGAGATATTCCAGGGTTTAAAGTCCAATTGACAAGTTCTCAATGATGAATCAAACGGAATGATTATACACATATTTCATATTCTCTTTGTATGAATCGACCTGCTCATTTTTACACACTGCACCTTTAAATTGAAAAAAAAAGAAAACAGAAATTGTCACGCTTACTGATTTTTTTTTTTCTCAAACATGCAGGATCCTGTGGATTATGTCATCCCATAACTGGAGTGACCGTTGCCATGGTAACTCTTCTCATCACCTCTGGCCTCCTATGCTTGATGATGTTTGGTGAGTACAACACAGTTGTACAGTTGCCCCCCCCCGCCCCCGCCCCCACCCCTCTGCATCATGTGTTTCATGTGTTAACATTCATTCCCCTGTCATGTGGGCAGCACCCCACACTTCTTCCTCTGGGGAGGAGCTGGCGGAGCGTCTGGAGCGGTGTGCGGCAGAGCGCCTCCACGTGGACACGATGCTCCATGAGGTCACCCAGGGTACGAATGGGGTCACGAATCAATGTCTCAGTGTTGTGACTCGGCTCAAACCCTCCGCCCCTCTGCTGTCGGCCGCAGACCCCCGGTGCAGCTTGTGTCCGGGCGGCTGGACCTGGTGGAGGCGTCGCTGCTACTTCTTCTCCGTGGGACTGGAGCAGAATCTGCCGTGGAACCAGAGCCGGGAGTTCTGCCAGAGACACGGCAGCAGCCTGGCTGTGATCAGAGACTCTGCCCAAATGGTAAACAGCACCTGAGCTCAGTCATTCTGTTCATATACAAAAAAATAAAAAATAAAAATAAAAAAATAAAAAAATAAAATTATATATATAATATATATATATATATATATATATATATATATATATGATTGAATCCATAGAAACTCCAGGAAACTGCAGGAAGTGTTATTTATTTGTTTTTTGTTTTTTTATTTCTTCTCTTTGACTCATCAGGACTTTATCCAAGGTGTGATGAGTGGGTTTCCCACGTTTCCCTTCCTGTGGGTGGGACTGACCGACGCCCAGCAGGAGGGTCAGTGGCTGTGGGTGGACGGGAGCCACGTCCAGCACTACATGGCGTGAGTTTTCCAAAATGCAGGGACACATTTGAAGAGTTCGTCGAGTTAAAAAACACACAACGTTGAGTTGAATATATTGTGTGTGTGTGTGTGTTGAAGGTTGACAGTAGAGTGGGACACTGATGACAGAGACTGTGCAGACCTGAGGGGGGATGGGAATGTCTTTGCCTCAGACTGTGACTCGTATGGGCCATGGGTTTGTGAGAGAGGGTCCTGACAGGCTACACACACACACACACACACGTTTGAAATGTTTACATCATGCTTACACAAAGTCCAGTGCTGTTTACAACTGTACAGAATATCTGGATCGAATCTGGACTTCAGTTGCACTTTGTCATGTGAGTGTTGTTTGTGAGTCAAAAGAGTTTATATAAAAAGTTACTTTACTTATAAATATGATTCACACAATCAGACATAAGGTGTTTGTTTTTTTTACCTTCGCTGTGAAATATTTCCGAATAATTTAATTAAACAATACAGTCAGAAGAGCAACGTGTCTCAGTGCATGTGTGAAAGTAGGTGTGTGTGTGTGAGATCAGTGTAACTGTGGGATGAGGTGTGTTTAGGATGAATAATTGTACATATTCACTTTTCCTCTTTGTTCCTCACACACACAGTGAATGTGTGATCGCTCCACGTGCTCTGTGGCTGCACCACGCGCCACAGAACAGTCTGTATCCACGCGTCACAGTCGCTGTTTAAAGGTGCAGTGTGACATTCAGCTGCGATGACGCGTGTCGCGCCTCTATTTCTGCTGCTGGAAAGAAAAAAAATAAAGTCCTAAATCTCACACACCGCACTGTTAAAACTCTATTTTTTCTTTTTTTCTTTTTTTAATCCTCAAATCATGTCTTTACTTCTTCGTCACGGTCGATTTTCCACCACCATTTCATTTGTTTGGCTCCCGCGCCCAACAAAAGCTTCCGTCGGCGCCAGACTCAGCGTGTTGGGATGATTCTCATGAGCGTGCGTCCGTCCAGAGGAGCGAACAGCGGGTAGAGTTTGTCGCCGAAGGCTCCCGTGAAGGTGTAGATGTGCGACTCGGTGTCTGCGTTGTAGAAGGAGATCTGCCCCTCCTCGTAGTCCAGGTAGATCCCCATGCGCCGTGGCGCCAGGCCCACCGGCAGCCGCCTCTCCGGCTTGGTGCAGGCGAAGAAGTCGTGGGTGCTGCGCCACAGCACCCAGTAGCCCTGCTTGGGGTTCATGGGGAAGCGGCCCCGCCGCTTGGAGTGGGCCGTGGTCACGCCCACGCGCCAGTAGCCCTTGTTGGCGATGTCCACCTCCCAGTAGTGGCGGCCGAAGCTGTAGCCCTCCCAGCCCAGCACGCAGGGCCAGCTGTCGAAGCGCTGCGGGCCCCCGGGCAGGTCGGCCGGCGTGAGGCCCTCCTGCACCATGAGCTGGTCGTCGGACACCTGCAGCCACGGGTGGTTGGTGGTGGGGTCGAGAATCACGTCGGCTGTGGCGAGGGAGAGGGGGGGGGGGGGGGGGGGGGGGGGGGGGGGGGGGGGGGGGGAGGTCACCGAGGTGTCACTGAGATGTTGTGTTCTCGTCTGAGACGAGGAGAAGGTCTCACCTGACGCGCTGCGGATCCAACTCCACACTGAAAAACACAGGGACGCACTTTAAGGCAAAGAGGCGGAGGAGGAGCGACTTGGAACTCTGAACTTTCTCGGGAACACACCTGAGTTGGGGATGTATCGTGGGATTCCCGCCTCCCAGGTCCTTTGCTTCACCAGCAGCCACAGCTGAGGGATCATCCTCTGGAGAGGAGAGGGCGAGAAGAA
>JAFBJT010111256.1:248462-274124 GCA_016785325.1 Chascanopsetta lugubris | reverse complement strand
CCGGGGCCGCGCGCGCGCCCGGGCCGAGGGGCCGGAGGGGGAAGAGGGCGCGGGGGGGGGGGGGGGGGGGGGGGGGGGGGGAGTGCCGCGTCATCGACAGTTCTCGGGAGCTTCCGGTATCTGGGCAGCAGCGGCACCAGAGTTACGTAAACGTGAATCTGCTGATCGAGATCAGGGCGCACTCCACGACGCGCCGTATAACTTAATGACCCCCGCCCCTATCAGCTGTCTGCCCGCGCGCGCGCCCCACTGATTGGTGGATCTCCGTCTCACCTTGTTGTCCTCCCTCAGCAGAGACCACGTGATGAGCTCCAGCAGCGGCTGCAGTTTGACCAGGACGCGCTTCTTCCCCAGGCCCAGCAGACGCAGGACCTTGCCCAGCTCGCCGCTCTGCACGCCACAACTCTGCGGGGGGGGTCAAATTCATGCGTTCATAGCCAGTGAGTGATATTAAGTGCCACCCCCCCCCGCCCACCCCTCGCCCCCTCACCTCGGCGGTTTTCTGCAGCTCCCTGGCCCACTCCATCATCCTCATCTGTGCGTTTTCATCCTCCTCCTCCTCTCTCTCCTCCTCAGCCTCGGACGTCCAGGCGGATTCCTTCAGCAGCTGCGGAGGCAGAATGTGGGTGGGTGGGTGGGTGGGCGGGTGAGTGGGTGGGTGGGTGAGTGGGTGGGCGGGTGAGTGTTTGACCCACCTTGTCCACGTGTTTGAGTTCCTGGGCCCACTCCAGGATCAGCCTCCTGCACTCCTCCACACTCTGCTCCCCGTGTGGGTCCGATCCCGGGTCGTCTGTCTCACGGGTGCCCTCCGCCGCTTTCTGGCCCCCCTGTCCAAAACACCCGCTGTCACACACTTGGGGTACAAGGGGAGTTAAAGGTGCAGTGTGTACGATTTGGTGCCGGCTAAGAGGTAGAGTCGCATGCCGTATCCATCACCCTCACCCTTCTGAACATGCAGGTGAAGGTACGGTCGACTTCAGTTGTCATGCAAACTCAACAGATGTTGAGTGTGTCCACTCTGGGCCTCTGTAAAAACATGGCGGCCCCCGTAGGGAGGACCCGCTCCTCATGTAAATGTACAGTTATGGGGCTCAATGAAGGCTAAGGTGAAAAAATAAAACATGGAGGTGATTGTGAATTCACCCAAATGTCAGTGTGTAATTGTTTTTGAACATTTTCAGAAGTGACCAAAATCTTCCACCCTGCACCTTTGAACGACAGTCATTCAAAAAGTCCTCAGCCCAACCCCGTTTACACACCATGGGATTAAGATTGTTCTAATGCACCTCTTCAATTGATGTTAGACCTTTTGTTGTCCTTTTTTTGCCCCCCCCCCCCCCCCCCCCCCCGAAGGTCCCAGGCCCCGGGTCCTACCTTACACACTTGGTCCACTTGTTCCTTCCAGCGCTGGATGAAGAGCACACACTCCTGCAGGCTGCGCAGGTCCTTCAGGCTGTTCTGACGAGGATGTTGCTGCTGGTCATAGGAGGAGAACGCGTTTCAGCACATGTGCACGTGCGTACGTGGCAAGAGAGGAGAGCAGGCGCACCTCCGAGTGGGTGCTGTTGGGGTGCTGGGATCGACTGGGGGCCGAGCTGTGGCCCTGCACGCTCTCCTCGGGCAGAGTCCAGCGCAGGGCCCCGATGGAGCTGCTCTGGGTGGTGCTGTTGTCCGGGTGCTGTTGCTCTGAGGAGGAGGAGGAGGAGGAGGAGGAGGAGGAGGAGGAGGAGGAAACATCATCAATGAGACGAGAGAAAGTGATCGATTCTCCAAACGGGAATCAGATCCATTTGACCTTGGAGGACGTCCAAGCTTTTACAGCTGCGGGTGTTAAAGTCTCGTATCAGAGATTGTTCGAGTGTAACTTGGCTGATCAAAGGTTATGAGTTATACAGCATCAGGTTAGATAATACAGGACAGTAGGAATGTGTGTGTGTGTGTGTGTGTGTGTGAGGTAAAACAAAAGATTTAGTAAAGCTCTCACTCTTGCTGGTTTTCAGGATGCTCTTCATCGCGTGGATGGTTGCGTCCGCGCTCCTGTGAGGCGGCAGTGACATGCAAGAGTCAGTTTTACATAAAAAGTACAAGTGAATTCCATCTAAATAATATTTGTGTTGTAATAACGGTGATCATTTTTCATTTTCTGACCCCACTTTGTGCAGGTTGGTTCTGAAAGGCTGGAATCTGCCCAAGCAATGGATTCAGTTACAAGGAAAGTGGAGGTGACATTTTCAGTACGTACAATACTGCAGACATCAGAAGTCAAAGGACATGAAAATCACTTCGCTATTCTGCTGTTATTGTAGATTTAGGTTGACAGTTGTTCCCACATTTGAAAGAATACATTTCTAAATATTTGAAGATCTGAAAATAAGAAAAAAATGAAACTACACATTTTTATCCAGTTTAAAAAAAAAACAAAAAACATGAATTTAATATTGTTGTACAGATACAAGAGTAAAGATCAGTGATGCATAACCTGTGCATCGTGATGAACGTACCTGTGGTCAGAGGGAGTGTTGCTGCAGCTCCGCAGGTGAAGTAGACTGGACGCCTGCTGCTGCTGCTTCACTCTATTTGTTCCTGCCTACGTCCTCCTGACTGACCCTTGGACCCGTTTATGGCCCCTGAGGTGTGTGTGTGTGTTTTGTGTGTGTGGGTGTGTGTGTGTGTGTGTGTGTGTGTGTGTGTGTGTGTGTGTGTGTGTGTGTGTGTGTGTCTGCTCTGCGGGAGCCTCCAACAAGAAACCCTCTGTGCTGCCGGGCAACTGCTGGCACCAGCAGCCCTGAGGGCAGAGTCTTTATAAGGGTGATAAGTGAGTGAATATCTGAGTGTTATGCACACGCTTCACATCTCATGTCACCGTGACAATTAACGGGACGTTTGACACTTCGCCTGTAACTATGTTTAAACTCATTTTTATTTATTTTATTACTTAAGATTTGAATGAACCGAAAAACAACTCAACCTAAACGTCTGTCTCCGCACTTCTGTCTCCTCCCCACTGACACCTCGGTGTGGGGTTGTCGGGGAGGATCCACTGCAGGTGATCGGGTAAAAAGGCGTGACCATCACAACAACACTTTATATCTTTGATCCTCATCTCTGATTTTCTGAATCTGTATAAATGGAGGCTAATAAAGTTCATGTTGTTTTAAGGACGGTCACTCGCTCTCTCCCCCTTAAAGGTTTGACCTTGAGTTTGCAAATGTTCTCTTTCCCCTGACACCAACAACAAAGTCAAGATAATTGGATTCAATGGGGATATGATCAAATCCTGAAAATTGCACTGAAATCGGTGAAATAATGATCATCTTTTAAATAGTACCAGAAATAATCCACCAGAATCAAAGCTTTATGTCGACAGTATTTAATACTAACACAGCTGCTGTTGCCCAGTGACGTCCTGGTTGTCACCAAGAGGAAACATCTACTAAACACACACATTTTTCAGTCTGCTGTCTTCAGTCATCAAGCATAAATTAATTACTGTCATGGGACCAGATGGTATTGATTGAGCTGTAAAGCTCCGCCTCTTACGGGAAGTGAAGTCACTGTATCATAAACCAGCATGGTGGGGAAACGCATGGACCTCATTCTCAGTAAAGTACCTGGCTGACTTCCTTCATTGTTCACAGACTCATGATGATGTCATCATCAAAGCCGGTCACTGGGGCTGAAAGTGTCGTGGCATCGAAACTCAAGTGCCTCCAGTAAATCTACTACTTCCCCAACACGCACCGAGCAGTTTCCTTTTTATTCTTTCAAAAGTCAAAACTGTGACATGAGAACAAATGTAAAAAAAAAAAAGAAAGAAAATCAAACTCTTTAACCTCAGCTTCTGTGTCTCTCTCTTCAAACAGAATGTGTGTGTGACTTGGTAAAAAACAAAACAAAAAGTGGAATCACGTCTGATCTTCCGCTAAATCAAAGTACAGCAGGTCAGCGACATGTGAGTAAAACCCAGTTAATAAAAAAAAAAAATAAAAAATATACATTTTCTGTTTCCAGATTTTCTCCTACGGAGCAAACATGAAAAGCTTAGTTCCAGTTCTTGAAGAATTGTTTGAAGATGATCGTCTCCTTCCCCTGAGGCAGAATCTCCACCTGCAGGACCAGAGAATCGCACGTAACTATCACCACTATCATTCATGGATTGGTTTCATTCTTTTGGTTTTCGATGGACAGGGGCGTGTCCTCTCTGTGGAGGCGGCCATCTTGCAGCCGTACCTGTGTTTTCATCCTGGGGTAGTTCATCTGTTCGATGAAGTTGTCGGCCATCGTCAGCGCCTCCCTCTTCTCCTCAGCGTTTGCTTTGTGACCTGACACCAAAACAAAGCTCCGCCCTTTACCACCTCTCACCCCCGTAAGTGTCTCCATTAGCCGAGTCGGCGCCTTTGAACGCCATTCAGCCATTCGCTCGTTAAAGGTGCCGTGTGTACGATTTTGCTCATTTTTGTCACTTCTACCAAACATTACAAAACAATGACATACGGACATTTTTATGAATTTACCACCATCGAAATGTCTTATTTTTCTTCCACTACCCTTTAATGGGCCCATTAGTGTATATGCTCCCCGCCCGCCTCTCTCTCTGAAATCCGAGCAGGGCAGCTCCGTCTTCAGTTTCCCACTCGCTCCGTCTCTTTTCTGAATCACTCATTTCAGCTGCGCTGAAGGAAAAGGTCACACGTGTCGTCCCCGGCACATTTCACTAATATGACCGAGCCCTTCAGAGTTATGCGCTCGGCGACTCGCGGAGACACTTCAGCCGAGGTGAAACCCGGTAGCTGACATAGGAATTTTTAAATTAAGCCGCGGTTTAACGAGTCATCATACGTCTTGATTAGTCGATCGCTCACTTAGCAATAATCCATAAACTGTTTGGGGACTGTTTTGTTTCTCGGGGCGGGTCAGGCAGAGTGTTACAGCTAAGATTTGTGCCCGAGGGCTTGTTATTGTGATTGAGCGGCACATGAAAAGCCAAGAAGTCTTAAGTTGGCTACAGTTAAAGAGGAAGAGGAGGAAGAGGAGGAGGAGGAAGGAGCAGGAACTCATGTTTTTCTTCTCTCTGCCTTTCTTTGTAGAACCAGCGTGTTCCTGCTGACATGATCTTTTTAAGGACCTCTGAAAGAAATGGTAAACATCTGCTGGTCATTCACTCACCGTCTCCCGGCCCTGGCTCCGCCCCCCCGGCCCGGCCAAGTGGGGAAATGACTTGTTTAAAGAAGGCGCTGAGGTGCAGGGATTAGCCCTGAGCCCGGGACAGGAAGCCCCTTACAATGTCTAAATTGTAATTGGCTCCAGTGACTGAGCGATCACTTAAAGGTGCAGTGTGTGAGATTTCCATCATTTTTGTCACTTCTGAAAAAAAAAAAGATTGCAAATCAATGACATCCTGACATTTTCATGAATTTATAATCAGCTAAATGTTTGATTATTACTAAACATCTTGAATAACAACTGAAGTCGACCACAGGTTCTCCTCATCTTCAGAAGCGTGAGGTGATGGATACAACATGGAACTTCACCTCTAGAGGTCACCAGATCTTACACACTGCACCTTTAATCAGAATCAGAAACAGCTTTGATGAGCAGGTACGTTGTCAACTTACAAGGAATATGTTTCCGGCCGTTGTCACTCAGGGAATGAGCAGGAAGTGTACCTAAGTAAGGATTAATTATATATATATATATATATGTATGTATATGTACATCAGTGGTCAAAAATGTTAGTCTTATTAAGTTTAAGATCAGCCAAAAATCTCTATATAAATCAACATCACTCTCTCTTCATCTTTGTCTAATTTTGCTTTTCAAATGAGAAGCAAAATTAATGAAAAGAAAATCGGGAGACACGCCCAAAAAAAATCACGGGAGGTGGCGGCTTCATCTGAATAATCAAATACGGATTAGGAGGAGATCTGTCGGCCGATGGCGCTGACGTCGGAGAATTTCATCGCTTTGCTTATTTGCAAATTTTGCACAATTCAAAATATTCACAGGGAGTTTTTATTTCCAGATAAACAAATGTGAGCGGGGGCAAGAAGAAGTGCCCACATGTGTGTTTTTGTTGCCTCTTCCTGTCGGGGGAAGAAAAACAACAGCTTTGTTTTACTGGAAATAGAGTCTGGTTATCTCTCTTCCATGTGGAGGCCATTAGGTCAATTATGAAGAGCCTATAGGCCGAGAGGGAGAGAGGGAGAGAGAGGGAGAGAGAGAGAGAGAGGGAGAGGGAGAGAGAGAGAGAGAGAGAGAGAGGGAGAGAGAGAGAGAGGGAGAGAGAGGGAGAGGGAGAGGGCAGGATGACGCATGCACGCCGGCGGGGGATGGGCATTTTTGTGGATGCCTCCACTCTCCCACCCCACCCCCCGGCACGCAGCCCTTCAGAAGTTGCTTTTCATTTGCGACTCCGGGGCAAATGTGTTTTATTGCCCCTCTGAAAGGTGCAGTGTGTAAGATTGGGTGACCTTTAGAGGTGAAGTTGCACGTTGTATCCATCACCTCACCCTCCTGCAGGAGAACCTGTGGTCGACTTCAGCTGTCATTAAAACTAAGATAATGTTTAGTGCGTCCACTTTTACTGCTGTAAAAACATGGCCGCCCCCGTAGAGAGGAGCCACTCCTCATGTAAACATACATTCATCGGCTCATTTTAGGTGAATGGAGAAAAAAAAAACATTTACTTGAGTATAATCTGGTGAAATAGTACATGATTGTTTTGCAATACTTTTTAGAAGTGACAAATATGAGCAACATCTTACACACTGCACCTTTAAATGTTCAGTAGCTGCTGAAATATAAACCATCATTTTCTTCATCATCCAGAATAGAGATGACAAACCCTGTCTGCTGTTGCCCTCTAGGGGTGAGTTTGTTTCCTCTCTGGCCTCAGCTCTTGCCCTCCTCCCCTCTGCCCCCCCCCCCGTCCTACCCCGTCCCACCCCAGGCTCCTGCTTCCTGCGGACTGACCAGCTGGACGGAGAGACCGACTGGAAACTGCGCCTCCCAGTGGCCTGCACGCAGAGGCTGCCGACTGCTGCGGTGAGTGGCAGGGTGGGAGGGAGGGAGGGTGAGTGGGGGGGGCTCTTTAATGGACACCGGAACGCGTGAATGCAGGAGTGATTGCGCATGTTGGCACGTGTCAGTAAAGCAAAGGGACCCTTTAAAGTGGAGTGCAGGGCGACCTGGTGGTCAGAGAGTGTAATGACTCTGGAGGTCAGAGTTCACCACAGACCTTTTACGTCTTATTCAAATTGTTTGTCAGTTAGAACGTTGACATTCCGAGAGTCGGGACATGTGTATTTATCGTCTTCTCCTAATTACAGCCTTCAGCAACGGTTTCATGTCAAATGTAAAAACACAGAGTAAACAATGTTGCGTCACAAACAATAAATCCTCCTGTAGCCTCATTGATTGTCACTTTATCACTGTTGATTGCAATGCTACCACTAATTATAGCAAAAATAATGATAATCGTCATATTTGTTCAGACGAAACAACAACAAAACTAAGCATAATTAATCAATAATGATAATAATGATAATAACGATAATCGTGATGCATTCTTCACAAGAGGATGGAACAACAGTACCTCATTAAATTGATGAAACATAGCGTTTATGTCCCTGGTGTAATAATAATGAGGATGAGCGCATGAGAGTCTCTGGCTCCAGCAGACTAAAGAGCGTGGATCTGGTTTTTTCTCCCGTTGCCACGGTGACTCGCTCTGTTAATGTGGGCTTTTGAAAGTCCCGGTGCAGGAGCCCAGCTCAGAGTGGATCGAACCAACGCTCAGCCGCCGCCAAGAGACCGAAAACTCTGAGCCACAAAAACGCTTCCTCGCACCAGGATGGAACAACAGCTCGACTCGGCCTTTAACTGCCACTCGCCGCTCCCCGAGCCCCCGTTGACAGGACGAGATGTGAGAGTACAGGCGCTCAGCCTCCAGATTCAGGAGATGATATGAATGAAAACAACAGCCGAGTCCGTCAAACGTTTCCTGGATCAAATTGTTAGATTGAGCGTTAGCCTCAGGCGAAGGTTCTCACTGAAAAATGCAAAACCACAGAGTAAACACCGCCGCGAGACGAGCTGCAAATCATCATGGAAGGATTCTCACACAGGCAGGTGATCCTCTTGTCAAGAACTGATCATTATGATCATTATTATGTTATTATTGACCCGGGCCTCCAAATGTATATTTGATCTATTTATTGTATAGTAATAACAATCATCGCCATCATCATCATACCAGCACCACTGCTGATTTCACATTTCCGTCAAAGTGCCACGTCAGGAGCTTCCCTGTCCAGTTATTGTCTTTCGAAGTCAGAGTTCGAGAGGAGTTTCATTATCTTTAGTTTTATTCAGTTCACTTCTATTTTTATCAGCAAATCACGAGGCGCATGGATCAAACGTGAGCTGACAGGTTTGAGACGCTGAGGGGAACTTCCCCACAGAGGCACCTGCAACCAGCCGCTCTCAGTTCTACACATCGTACGTGTGCAAACACATTGACGCACGAGAATTCACAGCCTGTCTGCGTCTTCGATGGATATTCGGGGTAAGCTCTGAAATCTGGACCGGCGCTTGGAAACGACAGTTTGTCCGGCTCGTATTTGGAAAGCGCCGTCATTAGCATACTGTGCAACAGCGTGAGCATGGAAAGCAGGGGAGGGGTAACGAGATGAAAGGCAGACCTGCTGACAAAATGCAAATACAGAGGGACGGCGTCGCAAATACTTGTTGCTTATTGTTGATATACAATACCTGTCGGTTTTTTTGCGTATGGGCAGGTTTTCTAGTTAAAGAGTAAACAGTTTATGCCTCCAAATTTACATGTTAGCTCGAAACAAAGTAACTGCCATATTTGTCAAACAAGCATCAGGGATGTTTATTGTTTGAATGTGCATCAACAGGTTTTCTTTGACTCGTCTCCTCTGGGAGAATTTCTCCGCAGAGCAAACAAAGATGACTGGAGAGATAGAGGAGCCGGGAGCTCGTGGCCAGAAAGGGACATTTGGCAGATATGAATTATTGATACATGTCATGATGGATCTGTTGCTGATTCCTTTGCTAATTGATTCATCTGGTTTATGTTGAAAGCTAACGGCAGTGATCGTGGTCAGTATTGAATATTATTTAGTTGAGTTGTTTTTCAGATGAACTGCTGGATGAAGCTTCGTAAACAAATGAATCGATATAAAAGGAAATCAATCGATCATTAAAAACGAATAGATAATATGTTTGTTTTTATCTTATTCATTTCGGTCCCTGCCAACATGAGGCCAGGTTAGAAACAGTACCTCAGCCAGCCACTAGGAGTCAATCAAGATGACTTGGCCTCACTCTGAATGAGCCCCGTCTCTTCACAAACTCACTAATGAATATCTAATCAATGAAACGACTCGCTCTGTGTCCCAGGACCTTCTCCAGATCAGATCCTTCGTTTATGCCGAAGAGCCGAACATCGACATCCACAACTTCATCGGAACCTTTACCAGGGTGAGTGGATTTGGTTCGTCCTCGTTTGAAAAAAACACCAAAAGAAAAGTGTTTGCAGATCAAACATCACCCAAAGCGTTGACTGTATGTCGAGTCAGTTATTTGTTTGGATCGTTGTGTGCGCGCAGGAAGATGGAGACCCGCCCGTGAACGAGAGCCTCAGCATCGAGAACACCCTGTGGGCCAGCACCGTGATCGCCTCCGGTGGGTATCCATTATTGCTATTAGTTCCCAGGATGTCACCAGGATCAGCCCTGAGTTTTTCAAACAATCTCACCACTTTTGCGACCAATGACCGATGAGAAAATGAGGATAGAAGTGTATTTTGCATGTAAGGCTCCGGCGCGTTGGACCGTTATCGTTATCTGCTGTGGCGGCTCCTCCGCCGGCCCAACATCATGTGATCAGTAGGTTCCTGATCAATGACGCCTCCGCTTAGACGCTCCGATCAGCCTCTCGTCCACCACTGGGAATAAATCCACACAATCCTTTGATGTGGTTTTACTCTGTAATCCACACAAACAGAGAGATCCAAAAATCCCACAATTAGAGACGGAAATGATGAGAAGAAGCGAGAGTCGAAAGTCAAGCTGAGCTTTATAGGTAATGACGCGTAACTGAATTCCCCAAATTACTGTAACAGTCTCCACAATATTACAAAATTAAAATGGATGAAATAAAATGATTACACTTATTTTCCACATACATTATTTCAGTGTAACAAAATTAATTAATTAATCAATATTATATTAGTTATCAATATTTAAATCTAACTAAGTAATGATTTCCTTATCAAATAAACCAAATGTCCCATTAAAGATCTTGAAATATATTTATATATAAAATATATATATGTATATATGTGTATATATATAGGCTCCTACAGTGTGTGTTCAGCAGGTGGAAATGTGTGTCCAACCTTCCCTGACGTCGTCTGTGGGATGTGTTGCTGTGATGTGATGAAACCCCCCCCCTCTCCTCCTCAGGCACCGTGGTGGGGGTTGTGATTTACACGGGGAAGGAGCTGCGCAGCGTCATGAACACCTCCAACCCACGCCACAAGGTACAGGACAAAATGGAGATCAGACCCTTGTAGATTCATTAACAGCACGAGTTGACAATTGATCTGGGGTGGTGGGCGGAGCCTCAGGTTGCGCTCCAGCGTGTGATGTGCCTGATAAGTCAACAGCCCGGGGCTTGTCCATGCAAAGTCACTGTTGATATCATCTCCATAGTTGCTCAATAAAAACCTATGATCGTATTTGCAGAATTTCCCCTCAAGCATCAATGAACCTTTCTAATTCTGATTTTGGAATCAGATCGTCCTCATGGATATTAAATACATCGTCGTTCCAAAAAGAAATAGAAATATGTTCCCCCATCTTGCTGTACCACGTTATTGCCACTAGAGTGAGTTGTGAGCCACCGAAGCTCTGGTCATAGAGAGGACGTCACCCATTGGTGTCTGCAGAGTCTTGCCGATGCCTGACTCCTCCTACTTCCTGGTTCATCCCAAAAAGAGCACAAGTAGAGCAGGGGTGGAGCCATGGGGCTGTCTCAGCATCCAGGGAACGTGGCTGGTTGGCCCGGGTGTCACTCAAGAGGCCACGCCCCTAAACGAACGATGCTTAAACGCTAAACATGCTAACGATGCTAAACACGTAGCATCCTCAGCCACTCCACTGCACCCACACAGCTAACATGAGTCCATGTGTCCTGGTGTCGGGTTCCTCTGCTCGCGGCAGGTGGGGTTGATCGACCTGGAGGTGAACTGCCTGATGAAGATCCTCTTCGTGGCCCTGGTCATCGTGTCCCTGGTCATGGTGGCGCTCCAGCACTTCCAGGGCCGCTGGTACCTGCAGATCTTTCGCTTCCTCCTGCTCTTCTCCAACATTGTGCCCATCAGGTGCGACCCCACATTCAGCACCTCGCGTCACGGGGTTGTATTGGTGCGTAAAGAGCTACATCTCCTGCTTGTTTCCACGCAGTCTGCGCGTCAACCTGGACATGGGCAAGATGGTTTTCAGCTGGATGATTAAGAAGGACTCCAAGATCCCCGGGACGCTGGTGAGGGCGAGTACCATCCCCGAACAGCTGGGCCGCATCTCCTACCTGCTGACGGACAAAACGGGTGAGTCTGAGCCCGGGCTGCTGCTGCTAAGAGGGTTCCCTGCTCCCTGCTCCTCGTCGGACCCCGTCCGTCATGAAAAGCGCCTCATTCGATCGCACCTTTTACTTCCGTCGGTTGCACTTCCTCTGACACGAGGTGCCGCGCGTCAGATTTACAGCCCCTGTGCCTAATAAAGTGATCGCCGGTTTCCCTCAGCCAGTGAGCGATAAGAGCAGCGGGGCGTCTAACGGGTCAATGTAAGCGTGAGGCCCCCGGGGTCCCGGGAAAAAGCTTTTAAAGTGAGTGTGAGGACACAGAGGGCGACCTCAGTGTGTTTTTCATCACAGTGCGAGTCGAGCAAACTCCGGTTCAAGGACTGATTCGTGTCCGGAGGCATTTTCAGGAGGGTACGTGGGTGGAGTCTCTGACACTCTCTTTCAGTAAGGAGCTCATTTGAATGCTCCATTTTGTATTTTGTGTTACAATCAGTAAAAGTGGACGGACTAAAGATTTTTTGAGCTTGAATGACAACTGAAGTCCACCACAGCTTCTCCTGTAGAGGTGTGAGGGCGGGAGGTGGATAGAACATGCAGCTTCACCTCTAGATGTCACCAGATCTCAACACACTGCACCTTTACATAGTTTGAGGATCATTTCATGTTTTCACTTCCTGTAGTTCACTTGAGAATCTATCCCCAGGCAACGCTCTTTCACAGCAGAGTCACAAGTTGCAGCCGTCATGCTTTTACAACAGACCTGAATAATCAATAATCGTTACAGACGTGTTGTTGATATTGTGACATAATCAAATGATTGATTGAGTTGTTTCAGCCTCATGAAGGATTATAATCTTTTCCAGGAACTCTCACCCAGAATGAGATGGTGTTCCGCCGGCTCCATCTTGGAACGGTGGCCTATGGGATGGACTCCATGGATGAAGTGCAGAGCCACGTGTTCAGCGCCTACACACAGGTAAACAAACAAACAAACAAACAAACAAACAGTAAACACGGAAGCTTCCCCAACGCTCGGGACCCAGACAAACAAAGGGAAAATGTGAATTACGGTTTGGTGTGAAAGCGTCCTGCCCTCAGACGGCGCCCCCTGTCCCGCCCTGACACCAGGGGTTATCCAGGCAGGAAGCAGGATTCAGGCCACAAGCGAAGCGGCGACGGACGTCTTTAATGACGCTGCCATTAACCTCCGGAGCGCCGCCGCCTCCAAAAATAGCAACGGGCCACAATGCAAAGAGCTAATGCGCCGTGTTTTCTCTTTGCACATCTGGTTGTGTTTACAACCCACTGTCGCAGGTCTGCCCCCCTCCTGCCCCCCTCACGCTCCCCACGTGCCCTCTCCTTTTCCAATGCGCCAGTTAATGTGGTGTTGTGCTTTTTTTTTTTTTAAGACGCGTAAGTTCCCACTTCCTGTGGGATAATAATCAGAATGACCTAATTAGGTTTTTGACAGGTACATTATGTGTTTTGATGTTTGGTTTATGACGAACAAAATCAGTAGCATCAAATTCAGATCGTTTTATTCAGCTTGATCCATTCACTCCTATATTCACATACAGTGACATCAAGGAGAATAAATAAAGAGAATGAAATAAAATAGAATAAAATGCAGAATGCCATGAAGATCAGTGGCAAAATAAATTCTCAATAAATAGATGAAACACTAAACCAATAAATGTAAAATAGACATCACTTAAATAATAATAAATGAAAACAAATCAAAATATTGACAGAATTTAAAGTACATATCTCACAGAGTGTTTGAAATAAACAGTGTTACTAAGCAGCTTCAACATCCTGTTACCTTGATGGTTTCCATGGCAACTCACCTGCAAAAATAGAATCATCCCCTTTGTGACCTTAAAACTTATTTGAACATGAATGTTTATATAGTTTCTCTCCTTCAATATGAGAGTGTGAAACCAAACACAAAAGACTAAATAAATGAGTATAAGAGTTAACTTTAGTCTTTGAAGGTGAAAGTCAGAAAGTTGGACATCAAATGGATTTTTTTTAATATACAAATATTTAGAATATTTCTTTGATTTTTGATCTTCCGAAGCAGAGTTCCAGCTCCTCTCAGTTTCCCCCTGACCTCCGTCTGTTTGCGCGTCTCATCACCTTCTGCAATTGCCCCTCAGCCCACCCACGACCTCTCTGCCTCCCGGGCGCCGGCCACCACCAAGGTCCGCAAGACCATCAGCAGCAGAGTGCACGAGGCCGTGAAGGCCATCGCCCTGACGCACAACGTGACGCCGGTGTACGAGTCCAACGGGGTGACGGACCAGGCGGAGGCGGAGCAACACTACGAGGACACGTGCCGGGTTTACCAGGCGTCCAGTCCTGACGAGGTACGTTAGGTCGCCGTGGTTACCGGCGTGCGGCTGCTCTCTGTGCACTTCACTTCAATCTGCGGCCGATGGGATTTAACAACAGTTTAGAGATGCGTCTTTTTCAAGCGTCAATCCAGACCAGTATTTTTTGTTTTGTTTTTAATTTTGAATTCACTCGAGCTAGGTTCAAAGGTCTGAGTCAAACAGCTGCACATGCGTTGGATGTACGATGTCAGCTTGTATGGAACTTCATCTTATTCTGACAAGGCTTCCAATCGATTGATACATGTCACTCAACAGTTCAGACTTATTTTACTCTTTGTGGATCAGACCTAAGTAATTATTATTTTAATATGATTTATCTGGAAAGGCACCGTTAATATCGATTTTATCACAGTGAAAAGTTTGAATTTAGAAGATATGATCTTGTTTTGAATGTAACTAATACAGACTATAATATATACTAATGCATGATCATGTTGTAATAAATTAGAAAAGAAATCAGAAAGAAATAGTGTAGAAAATATTTACATTTTACTTGTGGATGTTAGAGAGTTTCTTTATGTCTTTATAAAATAGAGAAACTTGGAGTGGAAAATATTAAAGCGTATTTAACTTGTAGTTGAAAGTGAAATCTTAAAAATCCACAAACTGTCAAATGAAATGAAATGTAAACAGAAATATGTAGATTAGACTTCCTGGATTTTTTCCCCCCATTAGAGACATGACATTTACAAAACCATTAATTGAGTTATTCCTCGTTATTTTTGGCCTGTGTGAAAATGCAGCTGTGGATGTTTCCCACATTTATTAAAGGACAGCATATCCGTGCAGGGGCGTGTGTACATAAAAAAGTACAGGGCTGAATTCCTGTAGGTTTTAACTTCCCACCTGAGCTGTGGGGAAATGTACACTTGATCTACTTGGTCCTCAAGGCCAAACGGGGAAGGCCTGACTTCCTGGAGTTTCCCTGCTCCATTATCTCGAGCGTGGACGACGTCCACAAGCCGAGAGACGTTCCGTATGTCCGACCTCGATGGGGAGGAATTCTTTGAAGGGCAGGAAGAGGGCTGCGGAATTCGACTCGATGGGTTTCCCGCGGCGTAAATACGGATTTCCTTAATGTGCTCCTCAGCCCATTGCACTCGTTCCCGTTTGAATTTCCTCTCTGATAGTTTACGTTAGATTCTGCGGTGATTAAAGAACAGTGCTCTCTGTTGTTGTCCCACTGAGGAAGAATAGAAATGTGCGGCAGCATCTGAGTCTCGTCCAGTCTGCGTGAAGAGTCCGTTTGCCGTCAGGAAGTCTCAGTATAGATCTGGGTTTGGCTGCGAGCTCCATGGACTCGGTGTCAGTGACTGTTGAACGCGTGGTTTTCACCACTTCACTCAACAAAGACTCGTTTTCCCGTTGTGGTTTTCACTCTGCGGCCACAGCCACATCATGTCGGAGACAAACCATATTTCAATGCACATGGTGACATGGCAAATACATCCACCAACGCCCAGAGTCCTCTTCAGAATTCACAAAATAACTGACATCTGTGGCCAGAGTTTTCAAATGTCGACAGTTTGACCTCAAAACTCCAACTTCATCTGCTCCTGCAGGTTGTTTCAGTTCCAAAAGGCTCAAGTTGCAATGCCATTTTCTCTTCCCATTAGAAGTGAATCAGTCGGTTCCCAGACCTCCCAAAATACCCTGAACACATGTTTGAAGGCACAAAACTCACGTTGGAAGATGAATCGTGGAATTGTTCGAGTTTTGTGCCTCTTGTGTTTGTGTAATTCATCACCACAAATAACTGTCCTCATGGGGACGGAAAAGATGCAGCGTCACGTGTCCTCAACACCAAAGACCCTGTGATCTCGAGTGCTGGCGGTGTTTTTAGCCCGTCAGCGACTGTCGGCGGCCGACCACCTCCACACCTCGAGGTGAACGCGCGAGTAAATAAACAAGGCGCATTTATGGATGACACCAACGTGAAGGTGCGACCGAGATGAAGAGCAGCAGCGCAGACGCCTGCGAAGACAGAGATACGTCAGCATCATGGCTGGCACGTATCGAATGTCCGTAATGATACACTCGGTGCCACTGACTAACAAACCAGAGGCTGAAACCTCTTCGCTGGAGGTAATAATCAAAACGCTGACGACCCTCGCGTGTGATTCACGGAGGAAACCTGATATCTGAATCATCTCGCCTCCTTGCTCGTAAACCCAACTTGGCGTCGCCGCGGCGGTTTTGACTCAAACCCTCTGGACGCACCATCAGCCGTCGGCGGCTGACCCAGATATGGGGCCGACGGCAGATCCATCCCATAATGCCCCATACAGGGAGGGCGTCTGGAGTGTGACTCAGCATAAACTCCATATTTCCCAACCTGCATGACAAACTTTACGGGACTCGAACCCCCGGGTCGCTGCATTGTCAGACGATGCGGTCATGTGATTTCGAAATATGTCACTTTTGGGAAACACAAATCCTGTGGTTTTTTTTAGGTTAAAGGGGCAGTGTGAAAGATTTCCTTCAAATTCTCTCACTTCTGTCTGTTTCACTCGACTAATAAAACAATTAGTGTTTATAAAGACATTTTTACAAACGTATAATCACTTGCTTTTTACATTTCCCTAAAATCAGCCCTTTAATGTGTGTTTACACCAGGACCGGGCCCAGCCCATGATGGCCGCCATATTTCAACAATAGCCAATAAGAGTGGATGTACTTAAAAACAAATTTATTTTTTGTTATTGAAAAACTAATATATATTTTGAAGTTTGGAACGTGGCCATCTTTGTGTCTCCTCTGGTTTTAGTTGGATGACGGATGATGAACTGTGTCACATGATCTGACTCCTGGTCTGGAAGTTATTGAGCCACGTCATCTCAGAACACACACACACACACACACACTCTTTCATTACCATATGTATTGACGGATGTCGTCTGTGGTGTCCTTCAGAAAAGATCAGGCAGGAGGACAAAGGACAGTTGAGACGTGTCCTCAGTTTATCAGTCGATCGTTTTGAGTGCTGCAAACGCTGGAGCTATTGATCAGCGCTAAATGGTACTGTGCTCTCTGACCAGCTATTCTCTCCAAAGTGTCTCTAATAGAACCTTTTATTGACGTCATTCAAACCTCCTTTTTTTGTTTTCTTTTACCTTGAATACTCTTCAAGGTCTAGTACGTCTTAAAGGTGCAGTGTGTGAGATTTGGTGACATCTAGAGGTGAAGTTGCACGTTGTAACCATCACCTCACCCTCACAGTTGTCATTAAAACTCAAAAGATGTTTAGTGGCCACTGTAAAAACATGGCGGCCCCCGTAGAGAGGAGCCACCACTCATTCAAATATACATTAATGGGCCCATTTAAGGGTCATGGAAAAAAATAAAAGATTTAGGTGATTATGAATTCATGAAAATGTAATTGTTTTGTAATATTATATTGTTTTGTTTTATTAGTGACAAAAATGACCAAAATCTTACACACTGCACCTTTAAAGACACACAAAAAATGGAATATGAAATAATCTCATACCTACATTTCTTTCCTTAGTTTGCAGGATCTGAATCTATAAATACTTCTTTTCATTAGAATGAGCTCTTTATTTTTACACGAGGAGCAGGTCCGATTTACATGGGCCGCCATTTTGGATCTAATGTTTTTACAGTAGCTCAGAATGGACAAAAAGTGCCATTAAAGAAAAACAAAGAAAAGCAAAACTAAACTCGTTTGAAATCATTTGATTTGGGATTTTCACTTCCATGTATTTCCATTGATACGTGTAGAAATGATCGGCACTGTCCCTTTAAAACGGCGCTGTTGTCCTCCCCTGTATTCAGCGGTGGTCTGGACTGACCACCCACTGAAGTCTTTGTACACTGTGGTGTTGACAGGTGTCGCTGGTGCAGTGGACTGAGAGTGTGGGTCTCACCCTGGTGGGCAGAGACCAGTCCTCCATGCAGCTGCGGACCCCTACTGGACAAATCCTGAACTTCACCATCCTGCAGATCTTCCCCTTCACCTATGAGAGCAAGAGGATGGGCATCATAGTGCGAGTGAGTGGCACAGAGGTTCCTTTACCTGTTTTAGTATAATATTATACTAATAATATATATAGTATAATATTGAATTAAATGTTATTCAATGTTATTACATAAAAAATGGAATCCCTTATCAAGATAATCTGCTTGAAATGATCAAAATGAGGAAGACATAAAAATTGTAAACAAATAAAATGTTTGTATAGATAAAATAATAATCTGAGGTAGACAGAACTGCTTATGTGTATAAACAAATCTTATAGTGACACTGTAGTTAGTTATAATTTTATAAACTTCTGCTCCTACTATCATTGTATTTCATTCACTCAGCTTTTACCATTTTATTCAACTTCGTCTTTTATTATTTTCATTCTATCTTCTTTTAATTTTTAGCTGTTATCAACAGTGCTGTAAGATTTTATTTGTTTTGATTATTTAATACAATTTTGTTTTTTTCTAATCTCTTTACAAGACCTGGAATCTGTCTTAAAGGTTACATCTGCCTAACTGACAGTAGCGTGAACATGTACAGTATGTATATGGTACACTGTAAATTTACAATCATATACAATATAAAAATGTAAATATATACATGTATATTGGCCATGCATTGATGAAGTGCTGGGCCTTATTTGTAGTGAGTGTGTGTGGATCAGTGGTTGCTAGGTAACACGTCTTTGCCCCAGCGCTCACATGAAAAGCACTTAAGAAACAAAACAAGCAGAATTATCTTATAGGATTTTATCTGAGGAAAGAAAACTTTACCTAACAACGACCTCTGACTCAGTCTGATGACTCACTTTTATTTTCCTTGGCCAGACCATAACCTCAGGAAGCCTGGGATTCTGAAACTGCACTTCCTCCCGATAATATTTTCGAAGCCTTTGTGAATACCAAAATAATTTCTAGGCAACACGGAATCATCAAACAGCTGTGGAAATCTCATTATGTGTCGGGTTGATCAGCTTTTCTCTGATTTTTCTGCTGCAGGATGAATCTACGGGGGAGATCACGTTCTACATGAAGGGCGCCGACGTGGTGATGGCCGGCATCGTCCAGTATAACGACTGGCTGGAGGAGGAGGTGGGTTCGAGCCCCCCCCCCCCCTCGTTTTCACAAATCAACCACAGTTTTTTACTGCAGTTATAAATAACTGGCGGGAGACGAGCAGACTCTGTGACCTGCTGACTCCAGATGTTCTTCCTGTGTCTCTGTGTCTGTATTTTATTTTCTTAAGTGCGGAAACATGGCCAGAGAAGGTCTGAGGGTCCTGGTGGTCTCCAAGAAGTCCCTGACGGAGGAGCAGTACCAGGACTTTGAGGTTAGAGCGCAGTCCTTACGTCCAACACTCTGTAATCTGAGGCTCCGATGGGGGGCGGGGTCTCGTTTTCCTGCTAAACAAGGAGAAAGTGTGGATACCTCCTTTAAAGGTGCAGTGGGTAAGGTTTGGTGACATCTAGTGGTGAAGTTGCACGTTGTTTCCTTCACCTCACTCTCACCCTTCTGCAGGAGAACCTATGGTAGCCCTCAGTGGTCATTACAACTAGGCTACTGTAAAAACATGGCGGCCCCCGTAGAGAGGACCCCCTCTTCCTGTAAATACACATGAATTGGCTCATCTTGGGAGAATGAGGGAAAAGCATGTGTCGGTAATTATAGATTCCTGAAAATGTCAGGATGTAATTGTTTTGTGAATATTTTTCGAAGTGACAAAAACGACCCAAATCTCACAGACTGCACCTTTAAATCTCTGGAATGTGTTGCACATTTGATTCACACAACTTTCTCTGGACGATCTCATCACATGGATATTTCACGCTGACTTGATCAGAATTTCGAAATGTCAAAGTGTGTGCAAGGGTAACTGGAGTGACCTTTGACCCTCTCGTACATCCCACTTTTCCACACACACACACACACACACACGCACACACACACACGCACACACGCACACACACAGACGCCCACAGTCATTGTTAAAGAAAGGCAGGGCTGTCTCCCCTGCAGGCTTCATCCCCAGGCCCATAAGTGAAGTGTGTAATTGAGTGTGTGTGTGTGTGTGTGTGTGTGTGTGTGAACAGAGCGGGTGGGCAGCAGCAGTGAGTCACCGCCTGAGTCACACACACAGTTTGTGTTCCTGTGTGACTCACACACCGAATATTTTTCGCTTTATCTCACTGGCGATTTGCCGCGGAGCTGGAACCCTGAGAACCCACCGGCTCTGCTGCAGCGTTTCTCTGTCCCATCAAATCAGTGCGGACGTTTAAAGGTGCAGTCTGTAAGATCCTGGTCATTTGTGTCACTGATAAAAGATGGTATAAGACGATAACAGACGGACGTTTTCATGAATGTATAATCAATGACCCTTAAATGACCCTCGCATGTAGAGCGGGTCCTCTGTCAGCAGGCGGCCATGTTTTTACAGTAGCGGACACACTCGGCATCTTTTGAGTTGGAGTGACAACTGAAGTCTTCCAGAGGTTCGCCTGCATGCTCAGAGGGGTGAGGTGATGGGTGCTACATGCAACCTCACCACTAGATGTCACCAGATCCCACACACTGCACCTTTAAAGGCAAAAGATCCTTCAAATATCTCGCATCACATTGAAGTAAATATTAAAAGTGTTGATGCTGCTCACGGGCTCATTTTGTTTTCGGACGTCTTCATAGTTTCATGCGTCTCCTCCACAGCTGGCGGCCATATTGTCCCCCCCCCCTCATGTTCCTCATGTTTACCCTTGCGACGATCTTACCTGCTAACTCCGTCTTCCTCCTCCCAGGCGCGCTACGTCCAGGCCAAGCTCAGCGTCCACGACCGCTCGCTGAAGGTGGCCACGGTGATCGAGAGTCTGGAGATGGAGATGGAGCTGCTGTGTCTGACGGGCGTGGAGGACCAGCTGCAGGCCGACGTGCGGCCCACCCTGGAGATCCTGCGCAACGCGGGCATCAAGGTCTGAACCACCGCCACCGCTGCTCCCATCGCTCACAGGAGCAACACACCCTTATTTAGGAGGATTTGATCTGTCGCTCCGCCCGAGCTCCTGCTCCTCGTCCCAGTCGCTCTTTATTTAAAGGGTTAATCCGCCGGGAATGAGATTTCTCTTTCTCCGTGTGGAGTCAGAAATCTGCGTCTTGAATATCTGAGGATTGAACCCAAGAAGTCAAATGCAGAACATTATTATTCCGCTGTGGTTACGATTTTTTTATTCTGTTATTATTTGCAAGAAATTCCTGAAAATGTCAGTCTGCAATTGTTTGGTTGTATTTTTATAGGTGAAAAAAACGACCAAAATATCACGCACTGCACCTTTAAGATAAGATTAGATTCAAATGTAGAACAAATCAAACCTTACATACTTATATCAAACCCCTGTGCATCGTATGAACTCATGAATTCATGCATTCATTGCCCTGTTTGCCCGTAGGTGTGGATGTTGACGGGAGACAAGCTTGAAACGGCCACGTGCACGGCGAAGAACGCCCACCTGATCACCCGCAACCAGGACATCCACATCTTCAGACCCGTAAGTGCCCCACGATGACTCCTCCTCCTTTCACCTGCACTTCACAGGGTGGCCACTTGAGGCTGCGCTCCAAAAGTGAGTCAGTCCCCAGAGACTCCCAAGATCAAATGGTTCAACTTCAGAAGCAAATAACATATTAACATATTTAAAGTCTGCTATTCAATCAGTCACATGTTTTCCATGTGGCAACTGTACATGGGCGGGGCTTATCTTTATCCTATCCAGGTTTGAAATTGCGCATCATCAAGGGGCGTGGCCTCTTGAGTGACACCTGGACCGACCTCCGGTGGATGCTGCGATAGCACCATGGGCCCGCCCCAGCTCCGCCTCTGCTCCACTTCTTGGATGAACCAGGAAGTAGGAGGAGCTAGGGAGCGGCCCCGCCCACTTTGTGGCTCATTAGCTCTCTGCAGAAATGGACGCTACGTCCACGTTGATATCCAGTCCATGGGTTCTTCACAGTTCAGGGATGGTCTCCCTGACCCGCCTGACCCACGGGCATCCATCCTCCGTGCAGCCGAGGCCAGTTTACCGGTGATTACGCAGGCGGGGGAGCGCCCGCCATAGAGGAAGGTTACAACTTGCGCACAACTGCGGTTACTGGAAGAGGAACACAATGGCTGGCACCGCTTTTAAAAATCCTCCGTCCCAGTGGACGGGGGGAGGTTGTGGTGGTGGGGGGGGGTTGTGGTGTGGGGTTTGGGGTTGGGGGGGGTTGGGGGGGGGGTTGTAAGCCCAGTGCTGACTGGGCCTACAACACATATACATCTGGATTAGTTTCCTGCGGCCACCAACAGCCTGATGTGGACTGACGTCGTTTGGCTCCGTTCCTCTTCAGAGCTGCATCTCTGGGACGTTTGCAGCAAAATGAAGAAAAGAGAAGAAGTTGCTTAAAAGTTCACAATATCTTTCCTATTTTCAATCAATATTTCTTGTATAGACATTACTACAGTATCTCATATTCAGACAGTTTGAATTCATATTTATTTACATTACCTCTCAATATATTAGTCCTTTATTCTGTTTGTCCTCCATTGTATTCAACGAAATGAAAATGAAGCACATTTCCTGGAAAATTTCTATGACTTCAAATGAACCTGTTGCATCTAAAAAGGCATTAGTGACATTTTATTGTTGCAGTATTTTTATTGTGGCTCAAATTTGAAGTCACGTATCACGAAGACCTGTAATAAACAAATCCATTGGATGATCAGAACGTTAGTAGTCTAACGTTGGATGTCAGACACTGTATTTGCCCAAATGTTACTGTTTTATGCCGAATACGTGTCCCTGTTTACGTGTTAGTCTCCACATACGTGTGCACTCGTGACCCTGATGTTCGCCTTTGTTGTAGGTGACCACGCGAGGGGAAGCTCACCTGGAGCTCAATGCCTTCCGGAGGAAACACGACTGTGCTCTGGTGATATCAGGGGACTCGCTGGAGGTAAACACTGTGTGTGTGTGTGTCTCTGTCTCTCTCTCTCTCTCTGTCTCTCTCTCTCTCTCTCTCTCTCTCTCTCTCTCTCTCTCTCTGGAAGTGGTCTCTGTGGTCAGAGCCGTGTTCTAATCGGCAGCAGGGGTTAAACTGTCAGCGGGGCTGAGGCCTCGCTCAGTCCCATGAGAGTCCCTCACCTCTTCCCCCTGCAGGTGTGTCTGAAGTACTACGAGTATGAGTTCATGGAGCTGGCGTGTCAGTGTCCCGCCGTGGTCTGCTGCCGGTGTACGCCCACCCAGAAGGCGCAGATCGTGCGGCTGCTGCAGGAGCGCACCGACAAACTCACCTGCGCTGTGGGTGAGTGGGGAACAGAGACGGCACGTCTCTCCTCTTCCAATTCCTTTTCTCAAACTCACAGTTGATGGAAATGCTGAATACAAATGTCCGTAGCTGCTGAGAGACATCGTGCACTTAGTGGCGTCCAAACTGTTTTGATTGGCCAGCGGCAAATACGTCAAATAATAATAACAGTCATAATTAATTGGCTCATATTTGCGTGTTTTGTTATTGAAGCATATTTAATTCTCAAGCACAATTCACCAATATTTGATTTATTCTCCTCACGCTGGAGTGGTCCCGACTTTTGTGTATTTATCTGTTGGTGGTCCTCAGTGAAATAGTGATGATCAAAGTTCTCTCATATCAGTCTTTTATTGTGAAAATATATTTTTGTAATTCACATGAGAAAGCAACCACCAAAAGATGAGTTTCAGTTCAAGTCATGGTTCATATTAATATATGAACCAAATATGATAATAAACTGAATATTTAGATTATTTTAATTTATTCCCAAATCCTGTGGTTTATAATGGTGAACCCCATCAGTTCTGTCGCCTTTCATCTTTCACTTGTAACAGTGGAACAGCTCAACATTTCTTTATTTTTCTCATATTCAATATTTTTACGACTTCATCACTCATCAGTTTTATCTCAGCCTCCATCTTGCAAATTCCCCCTTTGCCTGTGGACATCTGAATGAAGCCAAATTCTGGGCGTGTCTCTTAAAATACACAGTCTCACACACACACACACACACACTTCACCGTCAACAGTCTGTATTGTTGAGTCACCGATGTGAATCCTGACTCCTCCATGTCGTCCGTGTGCGTCTCTTAGGGGACGGAGGAAACGATGTCAGCATGATCCAGGAAGCCGACTGTGGCGTGGGAGTGGAGGGAAAAGTAAGACTCTGTCCATCTCATGGCACTGGCACTGACACACACACACACACACACACACACACACACACACACACACACTCCGTGTCTGTGTTTCCTGTGAAGATCACTCTCACGTTCAGAGACAGATGATTCCTCTCTACGAGGATCTTTAGTCTCGGTGGAGGAAGCGAAGATGACAGGATGATTTTTTTAATGCATGAGTGAAAAGTGAGAGTTCCTCATCGGGGTGATCTGGATGTTCTCTCTCTGACCTCTGGCCACATGAAAGGTGCAGTGTGTAAGATGTGCTGACCTCTAGAGGCGAAGTTCCATGTTGCAGACCCTTCTGAACACGAGGAGAACCTGTGGTGGACTTCAGTTGTTGTTCAAACATGGCCGCCCCCGTAGAGAGGACCCGCTCCTCATTAATGGGCTCATTTTAGGCTCATGGAAAAAAATAAAACTAAATTTTAAAAAATGTCAGTATGTCATTGTTTTGTCATATTTGTAGAGGTGACCAAATGACTGAAATCTGACGCACTGCCCCTTTAAACTGAATCAAACCTGCAGTAATACTGCGCACGAGAGGCTCTGACGACGGCTTATTCCAAAGGGTCTCACGCTTTCAGATGGATTGTTTCCCGACATGTTTTTTTTCTTCCACCGTACAAATGAAATGATCTCACAGAGAATTAATCAGAAAATAACTGCAGAGATCAATAGTCACATTTACTTTTTTACAAAAGTACCAATTGAAGGAGAAGTGAGGGATTTTCCTCCCGGGGACACGAACACTGTGATCCAGTCTGTTCCGTCTCAGCTGAGGGAAGACGTGACCCATCCAAGGTTCAAAGGGACGCTCGAGGTTCGGGGGGGGGGTGTGCGGGGGGGGGGGGGGGGGGGGGGGGGGTCCAAGTGTTTTCCTCTATTAATATATTTCCTTAATAAAAAAAAATCACTCTGATTTCAGTTTAGAATATTTCAAAACGCAGGTTAAACTCTGTTCTTTGGATACATTAAAAAATATTTCAGACGTATGAAATATGAATCTCCTCTCGGTCCTCACTGTCCTCCGTCCTCTCCGTCCCCTCTGTCCTCTGTCCTCTCTCTGTCCTCTGTCCCCTCTGTCCTCTGTCCTCCGTCCCCTCTGTCCTCTGTCCTCTGTCCCCTCTGTCCTCTGTCCTCCGTCCTCTGTCCTCTGTCCCCTCTATCCTCTGTCCTCTGTCCTCTATCCTGTCCTCTGTCCTCTCTCTATCCTCTATCCTCTGTCCTCTGTCCTCTGTCCTCTCTCTATCCTCTATCCTCTGTCCTCTGTCCTGTGTCCTCTGTCCTCTCTCTATCCTCTATCCTCTATCCTCTATCCTCTGTCCTCTGTCCTCTGTCCTCTCTCCTCTGTCCTCTGTCCTCTCTCTTCTGTCCTCTGTCCTCTGTCCTCTCTCCTCTCTCCTCTCTCTTTTGTCCTCTGTCCTCTGTGCAGC
>JAFBJT010111256.1:220895-233694 GCA_016785325.1 Chascanopsetta lugubris | reverse complement strand
ACACACACACACACACACACACACACACACACACACACACACACACACTGTCACTACTAAGTGCTTTGTATGTGTCTTTGCTCAGAAACCTTTTTCCATCCTGGTCTCTGTCCTTTGATTTCAATCTAATGCGTTTCCATTGTTGTTGTTTTTTTCTTATGATTTCCCTTCGGTCATCTGGTTTGATTTCTCAGTGGCTTTCTGTTGATCAGTATCAGTAAGTGATTGCTCTGAAAGCATATTTCCCATTCATCTTCACCATTAACTGTGTTTCCTGTTCTGCTCTGTTTGCTCTGGACATGGGTGAAATGCTGAATACATTTATAGAGATTTGTGACTGGATCCACCTGCCGTGTTAGTTTTGATACTGAGTAGGATGCTCACAGGTTCTCTCAGGTTGTGTTCAGTATTTATACCCATGTCTGGTCCATGACCTCCGACCTGTCTGCCCAGTAAGAGTGTGAATTAGATTGTCCCTTGTCTCAAGTTTGTTCTAACTTTTGTCTCCTCAGTAGTTTCCTCTTTTTTTCCTCCCTTATTAGACATCTTACTTAGTGACTCCTGTTGATTCTCCCCATAGTGAAATTTTTCCCAGCTCAGCTATAATCATATTTAAGTCAGTTTTGTTCAGGGATGTTTTGAAACACCCTCGAATCAATGCCATGTGATCTTTACCTCAGCACGGGTAAAGGGTTTATTCCATTCTTTCTGCATCCACTCAGAAAGTTTTTTAAACGTTTGTTAAATCGATCTTGTGACCCAATGTTATGTCATGTCATGTACAAATTGTTTGATTCGTCTATTAAATCCATAGGAAAATGTGGTATCATTAGGTCCAGCAGGCTCTTGTAGATATGTGGAATCAGATCAATTGAGATCAGTTAGATGATGATGATTTAACTGCAACATCTGCGTGACACAGGGAACCTCACATATTCAACCAAAAGAGTGGATTTCTTCATAACACCAGCAAATTCCTCATTGGCTTATGAATATCATGTTCCAGAGAGCGCGGCTTTATTTAAACATATGATCTGATCGTGGTTATATCCCTTGCATGTCCCAAAAAATATCCAGAGTGGATTGAGGTGCTCTGTTAGGTCACAGCAACAGCCGTGTGAGTTTGACTTGTCACAGAAATGTTCAAACTCCCACAGACCTTTTGAGTCTTATTTGCTGAGCTTCTTGTCATTTCTTCCCTCTTCCCTTCTTTTCCCCCCCGTCTCCCTCCCCTCTCCTCCATCCTCCTTCCCCTCTCCTCCATCTTCCCTCCTCTCTCACCTCCCGGACCTTTCAGTTAAGTCGAGGAGAGAGTGTTGGCAGTGCCCGGGACTCCTCCTCCTCCACCTCCTCTCTCCTCCAGGCCAGCCAGCAGCCTGGTTTCCGCTCGCAGCCCAGCCTGGATCGGCGGGACATGCCGTCTGACCGAGTGGGAGGTGGAGGAGGCGGGGAGAGGAGGGAGGGAGGCAGGGAAGCAGGAGGAGGGGGGGGCATCCCTGGCTACACCCTCGGCGGACGCTCATACCCCTCCTTCTCCGACCACACTGTCCTCTCAGCCGTGGCGTCACGATCTTCCAGCTCCACGCACACCTCTGCGGGCACCGCCCACATCTCCGAGGCAACCACCACCTCGGCCAGCTTCAAGAGCTTAGCCAATCAGACGCCCCCGGCTCAGCATGCGCCTCGCAATGGGAGCCTGTCCTACGACAGTTTGCTGGCAGGCGGTGAGGATTTCGACAAGGGGGTGGCAGCGGGGTCGGCGGCCCCTGAGGTTTCCTCCGGGAGACCCTGCACACCTGCGGCAGGCAACTACAGCACCACCTTCATGCCGGCTCAACCGAGAGATGCTGACATGCACCCCCAGTTGTCCCAGTCCCCCCACCACCACCACCGCTCCTCCCACCACCACCACCACCCATTCCTACATCGCTCCTCCTCCTCCACGTCCACCTCCCCTCCGCCTCCCCCGGAGAGGGAACGCCTGCTGGGCGAGCTCCAACCGGGCGTTCACTCCACCCTAACTGCCAATCAGGCACCCACCCCGCCCTCCTCCTCTGCCCCACCCCCTCCGCACCATCATCACCACCACCACGCCCACCATCACCACCACCACTCACACCACCATCACCACCACTCCTCGTCATCCTCCTCCACCTCCCACCCTCCCCGTTTCGCCACCCCTCACGCACCACCCCACCATGCTTACCCCTACCGCACCCGCTCCACCGACACCCCTCTGGGCTCCTCCACCACCTCCACCACCCACCCCCCTCGCTCGCCACACCCTCCACCTCTGGGCAAGTCGCTTTCATACTCGAGCGCCGCCGCTGCTGAAATGCAGTATCGGCTAGTGCGCAAGGCCTCCGCGTCAGCGGCAGCGAACGCAGCAGCGGTCGGAGGAGGAGGAGGAGGAGGAGGAGGAGGGATGCAAGCGCCGAAGTGAGTATGAGTTTCGCCTTTTGTCGGGGCCATACGTTTTTACCTCTTATCCTGAAAACAAACAGCTGCCTGCCTGACAACCTGACTTCCTGATTGACTGCCCCTCCTCCTCTTCCCTTCTCTCTTCCTCCTCCTGCCAGATTTCCTGTGAGTTCCTCCTTCTTCTCCCTTTGCTCGTCATCCACTCATCTATGACCTGTGATGATGTTGTGTGTTGTGCATCAGCACCACCCTCTGTTTGGATCAGTATCATGTCTGCACTCCTCCACACACAGCTGTTAAGTCTACTTGCATTAGAGAGAACTGTTTCCATGCATGTTGTTTCTAGATAGAATTCAGAATGATAATATATACATTTTTATCATCTCTCCCTTTTTTTAAGCATCTGGAGATTTCCCTCTTTTCCGAGTTTTAATGCATGAAGCATTGCATTTATGAATGAGACATGTGCTTTAAATCCAACATGTGCTGAAGATTATTAGGCACAAACATTATCCAACAGTCCATTGCATGACATTGTTGAATTGAGCAACGTGCTGGTTTGTTTGTTTCTGCTGCTTTGCCACACTGTTCATACTCGACCACTGCATGAGTTCAGCCCCACCTCTGTGGTTCTTTTACCACAGGGAAATCTGACCACTGTGGCTTCAGTGCAAGAGTAGAGTTTATTTTAGTGTTGCATGTATTGTGTTTGACAATAGTTCAGGGATATTTACAAATGAAGACTGATGCTTTCGCACCAGTAAACTGTCGATAAAATGTTTGTTCTCCATTTCAGCACAAATATAAATCCTGGGAAATTGACTTGTTAATGCTTTGGTTGTATTCAAAGTTTGAGGGATCTAAATGTATCACCAGCAGTTTATCTCATGTCAGTGTTTCACTTGCTATCATACAAATCAGCAGGCTTGTACTACATGTGATAAGATGTCCCATTGGAGGACTCAAACGCCTATGTATTTGTGTGGACTTCATGGTTGCAATTATATTTAGTACAAATCGCCATATTGGTTTTCAATTTGGAACATGATTGTTTTTCCCAAATGTCTGGAATGAACAGGATCAGGTTTTAGTGGATCCACAGGAGTCAGACAAGTATTAAATGACATGCTCTATGTATTAACCTGTCTAAGTTTAACTTAATGAGTGCTGTCTAAGGCCTGTTACCTGTAATCATTCATAACAATCAATTGATTTTCAGTAATAATAATTGTAAAAACATTGATAATCCTTAATTTTATTTTTCAACAACAACTGAGGGAATTACACAGTCAGTTTTCTATTAAAACTGACTCTGTGGAATCAGCTGTTGTGAGTCATTCAGCCGTTCCAACTTCTTTGTCTTGATCCACATCTGAACCTTCTCATTCATCTCTGATCTGTTTCTGTGTCTCCCTAAAACCAGGGATGAGCAGATCCAGATGAAACCTCTGAGTCGGACCAATGGCGGCCAGCCCTTCTCCTCTTCTTCCTCCTGCTCCGCCCCTTCCTCTCCCTCTCACCCAATGGGCATGTCCACTCGGCCTGCGGCGGCCTACCCCAGCTCGGCATTGACGCAGAGCCCTGCGCACAAGCCCCAGGGTGGTGGGGTGAAGAAGGTGACGGGCGTCGGAGGCACAACCTATGAGATTTCTGTCTGAGTGGCAGCCAGCCACCAGCGTGAGGACCAGCGAGACCATGCGGTGATACCACATCTCTTTCTGCCTTTCAGGGGGAAATTGAGGGTTTCCTCAGACAAGAAAACAGTGACATATGAATGAGTCCAACTATTTTGTCTACATCTTTCCTGTGGTTGGGGTCAAACTGTGCTGGAGGACTGCACTTCAGAAACCTTGCCTGGAAACTGACAGGGAGCCAGGACTCACTCGCTCTGGGCTATAAAAGACACTTTTTCCCATGGATGTTTCTGGTCTAAATGTAGACAGTTGTGAGTATTCTCCTCATTGTAGCTAAGTAGATAGCATGAGGCTCTAGCATGGACAGGTCTGAGTGTTTTGTCATACAAGTTGAGCAACTAACGGGAGGCGTTAGCACTGCCAGGGTCAGGAGTCTGATCTCCACAGGGGCCACCACTCAGCTCCGCAGGTTCATATCAGTTCATTCAGACTAGTTTGTTGGAGCTCTTTGATCATTTCATGTACAGATATAGAACATCACCAAACGATCAACGCCATGATAGTGGTGAATATACGAAAACTCACCAGTCATGCACAGTCAGTGGAGCCCTGTCACAATCGAGGAAGAATCCATTCACAGTTAAGGGCTTCCCATGTACAAGCGGTTTGGTGTAAACTACAGACGTGATCAGTCAGATTTGGTTTTCAACACGAGCTCTGGCTCCAGTTCAAATGTTTAATGACAGCATGCACCATGATGGCGTGTGGACCAAGAACACAGGTTGTGTGTCTCTCTTTGAGTCTGCAAGACAGAGACTAGCTGTGTCAGACTCTCAGGCAAAACATGGAAATGCACAATACAACACAGCAGCAGCAGCAGGAGTTCAGTCATCAAGCACTTAGTAAATGTGCTGATGAAGATCTGCCAGTGAGCAGAGGCTGCCTCGCCCATGTAGTCTGCGGGGCTGCATGGGCGGAGCCAGAGGGGGGCGAAATGTGACGGTGACACAGAACAACAGGAAAAAAGCTGATCCCCTCTTTATTTGTTTGTTGGTTTCTTCCTAGATGTGAAAATGATTCCATGTTTGTACAGGATGATGTGATTTTTAAATGTGGATTCTGTTTTTTTGAAGAAAGCGTGGCACTGATGAAGGACTGCAGCATGCACTATTAGCCACTAGAGGGCCACTGTGTTTGAACAAACGAGAGGAGCGGAAACTAAAATGACATGAAAAAAGAAATCACATTTTGGCTTTTTATTTTTTAATATGTTCTTTGAGACGAAGGCAAACGTTCCGTGAAACAGCTCATGGAATTGATTTTATAGAAACATTTGAGTGTTGTCTGTTTTGTTTTTTTCACCTATTTAATTTGAAATTGTTTTATATGAATTTTTATGAAGACTGGGCTATTGATAAATGAAGACTTTTTGATATTGACTCCAAAAAAAGGTTTGTCACAGTGTCAGCGTGAGGACAAGATGAATATAGCAGCCCATCTAAGTGGTGTTTTTGTTGCTGCACAGTTGAGGCACTGTTTTCTCACTAAGACTGATGAATCCCAAATGTCTGAAATCTCTCCGTGCAGATCGAGAACACTTCAAATCAACTCAAAGTACGAGCATGAACTCTGTATTAAGGCCACTGTTGAAACCAAGGGGGTTTCTGAAATTTAATTTAAAACAATGGGGAAATGTTTGCAACAGAAATGAACTATCACATGGACAAAAGTATTCAAGGTCCAATGTGCAAGATTTAAGTGATATTATCTCCACATCTGATGATAGACGAGGTATAAATATACTTTTATGAGTGCATAATTATACAAATCGCTTTATATTCTGAACAGGTTCTCCTTATGGATTGGACCATGTTTTCACTGTATCAAAGAATGGGCAAATTGACCACCTTTGAGTTGACAAGTGAAGGCGACCGAAGGTTTGAACTTGCTGGGAGAGGATGCATTGAGACTGGAGCTCTTGATGTCTGGGATGTGTTTGGATATCACTATGGAGGACACAAACAACTTGAATATATTGAATCATCCTGTGCAGAATTTTAACAGTGGCCTTAATACTGTTTGTTTCCTCTGGTCCCCAAACAAGAAGTTTACACATATGTGTCTTGAAACAGGTGTAAATGAGGCCCCTACATAACAACTACAACAACAACACGTCTCGGCTGATGGAAAATCCTGATGAAGAGGTCGGTGTTTGTGTCACCAGGTCTCAACCTGTCCCGGATTAATGTTTAATATCCTCTCTTTGCTCCTTGTTAGTTGTAACCAGCCCACACTCGGTTGTTGTTCTATCTAACACCGGATGGAGATAGGATCTAAACCTGGATTTAGCAGCAGACACTAAATCACCAGCCTGTGTTTGTTTGTTTGTGTTTGTATGTTGCTCCATTTAGGAAGATCATATATACTTTTTTTTTGACCATTTACACAAGATAATATTTTAGCTCCTGAACCACCAACCTTGATTATGTCATTACCTTGTAATGGTTTACCAGGCCATGACTTTTAAAGGTCCAGTGTGTAAGATTTGGGTGAAATTAGTTTCATTTCCATCAGCTGAAATGAAATACGAAACATTTATACTCATGTTTTTTATGAGTGTACATAATCAACTGAATGTACAAATTGATTTTGTAGATTTACTCACATCAGGAGCAGGTTCTCTCTCCGCCATGTTGCACCACTGTTTTTACCATCGGCCACAAAGGACAAACTAAACATGAGTTTGATCATAACTGAAGGATACCATAAGGTTCTCCTACTGAACTAAACTGGAACTTTGCCTCCAGACTAAATCCTCCACACTGCACCTTTAGCTCATGTCAATCTGCAGTTACAGTACCTCTGACAGGATTCCAAACAGGACGTATACATCACACAGTTCTGGAGAGAGCTTGACCCACTATGTAAAATAAATGAAGCACACATGTCGGACCACAGAAAGAGAGAGGTGTTTTCAGGAAATGCATTTTCTACTTCAGCTTTGTTTTTTATTCTGCTGTGATCTGAGTCCAGGTGGAGGAGGACACCTGTGTGTGTCTGGTCTGAGCAGTGATTGGTGGAGGAGGACCAGGGTGGGGGTGTTGGGTGGGTTGTGGGGAGGGGGGTGGGGTTGTTGGTCAGCACAGTTTTGGCATAGGCCTCCAGACAAAATCAAATGGAAGAAATTCTAACTATGTGGACTGTACAGTTTAATATGTGTGTGTGAGTGTGTTTGTGGATGTGTGTATGTGACGGTGGGCCTGAGGGGTTGATAATAAACAATCAACAAAAAGGAGTTATGTTGGCCTCGTTTATGAGATGGGTTTCGGAACAAGCAGAGCGTTCACCTGACTCACGCTGGGCAGCTCCGTCTGTATTTTGCGGTTTCAAGTTTTTAAGGTCTGACGTGTAATGCAATATTTATTTCTATTTATTAATGTATATAGATACAGACTAATTAATGTGACTGCTTACAAACAGTGAAGGCAATCTTCCCCTAGTGGTAGGTTATGGTATAAATGAGAAGCTTCGCCCCACATACTATAGTGCTGGTGATTAATGTGGCTTTTCTCTCTTTGCAAGCAGGTCAACAAAAGTATAAATCCTGCCTCCATCGTTTCAGAAGATGGGTTAGTGAGCTTTTGCTTTAATTAAATAAAGTAGATGTTCAATGTCAGTCAAGGATTTTTTTTCACCAATGTGTTAAAATATTCATGTTTCAAATGATTTAATTTAAATATTGTAAGATTTACTTTATCACCACCACATAAATCCACACAGGTACTGAATATTTAAAAATGCCTTATGCTTTGTCGTTATGGTGATACTGATATGCAACACGGGGAAGGTTTCAGAGTCAGTTGTTGACAGGTCTGACTAATATTCAAGAGGTATGAAAGCTCCAGGTAAACTCTCTATGTTCATATTTTTAATTGCATGAATAATGAAACAGTTCAAACTTGTGAGGCATCTGCATCAGTGTTTCTTTCCATCATGTACAGAAGCAAAGAAACATACATGTACATGACAGATCCAAAGGTAAATTCGTATAAATAACAAATAATGACTAATAAGGATAAACCTGTGATGTAAAAAAAATTGAATCTAAACAGAGCATCAAAATAATGGAATAAAAAATTAGTAATTAATTTAATTAGGAAAATTGAAAGGAATGTTTTTGTCATGTCTAAATGCATTTCTGATAAATCATACAATGAAGTATCCTTCAGACAGAAGACAACTCAGGAGGATGAGGAGCATCTGTCAGAAGCTGCTGACATTCAGTATCACACAGGTGTGCCCAGCACTCATGGGGAGTGACCAACATCGCTGAGTATCAACACTCTTTACCTCATCAGAACACGACAGGATCTATTCATGATAATCATTCAACTTCAATGGCCGAAAAAATGAATTGATTACAAATTGAAAACAAATGTAATTGATCAAATTAGAATAAATGCCACCTGATTTGGTGATATTTTAATATGGTGTGTTCGGGTTCCCTGGAGTGTGGGCAGGAATTGCACTATAATGCTCTTTTGAGCATATGTATAGTTCCTGTGTTTTATTAGGCAGTTTCTTTGAAAGGGCCTTGTTCAAATAAACTACTGGAAATTATCGAATGGAATTTATATTTAACTTATCAAAAATATTCAAAAGTTAATCAAATATCAAAATAGTTAAGTTGCAGCCTTATGCTACAATTATGATCATATCTGGTTATGATGGTATCCCATCATTTCATTTCATGTTGCTAATACACCTGCGGAGCATTAATGTTGATATGAGAGCTTTTCCCTTGAAGAATGAAGGTAATATGACGTGAGCCAGTGAAGTAGGTGGAGATGGGGGGAGACTGGCTCAGGATCTCAGGAAACCTGTGGATCACAAACCTTCAGGAATCAAAACATTTAACACAAAAGAAAATCAAAAAATCAAAAATGCAGCCTACAAATGATCTCTGGGTTAACAAAAATACAATTAGTCACAAAATTATATTAAAAACAAATCTACTCTGGAATTAAATTAGATACATACAAATCTAAACCATGGACAAAGTAGCGTCACATTCACTGTTACCTCCTCGTTAATTAGTAGGAACTCAGCAGACTCTGCTCATGAGCAGTCACTTCACAGCTTTACCTCACATGTGCTGATGCACACTAACAGCCAGGTGTACACAGGTTATTTAAGCGCTTCACAGCATCACAGCCCCCTGCAAACACTGCCTCACCCTGCCTCTCCTCTTCAGTGTACACTTGTTCACTTCCAACGGGGGGAAAGGAGAGTTGGGGGTCACTGTAACTGCAGCACAGGGTGGGAGGAGGTGTACTGTGAAATGGTGCTGAGGAGAGGTCAGTGATCCACCATGACTCATGAGTGAACACACTGAACACAGAAGAGGGGTAAGAGGGGGGGTGGAGGAGGAGCTGATCTGGACTCACTGGTTCCAAAAGCTGAGTGACGTTTGAAGTCAATGTCTTATTTGTCCTTCTTGGATTCAGGCTCCTCCTTGTGGCTGTCGGCTCCTTGCAGCTCTGGCTCCTCCTCCTCCGGGACTGGTGGGAACTTGGACTGGCTCACCTTGTCCTCCTTCGTCTTGCTGAGTTTCTTGGATTTCTGGTAGAGTTCGTTCAGGTTGAACTCTCGGATGATATTCTCCTGTTTGACAGAGAAAGGTTTGTTTGCAGGTTTGTAGAAAGAAAATCATGAATGTGTGTATGATGTCATGGTGTCTCGTCTTACCAACAACTCAAAGCACTGTACAGCACATGCTGATCTCACATACTAGCACACCCTGAGTTTAGATAGAATATTATAGATCTACCTTTCAATAGACTATTTTCATAATTACTAAGATAATTAGACAATTGATAACTACGATACATGTAATTGAGATCACAAACGATGTATTATCTCATAAACAGGCACAAAGTGTGATCTAACCTCGGTGAAGCCCCAGGATACAGCTCTCCCCTTCTTGTCCACCTGGGGGCGTCGCATCAGCTCTTTCCCTCCCTGGAACAAAACCAGCGAGGGCAGCTGCTTGGACAGTGGAGACGTTGACACTTTGTACCTGCAACGCATTCATCATTTTAGTCCAAATCAACACACTGAGGTTTACGTTCATTCATACAAACAAACACACTCAAGATGAAGAGTCTTACTTCTTGGAGACTTCTCCATATCGTCCAATGTCCACTTTGCCAAACTTGAGTCCAGCACAGTTATATCTAAAACAGAAATCAGGCATGTTTTACTACTGTCCGTGATGATGAGCAACATGTATTTCCCTGAGAGGACGGGTGGACTCTTACTTTAGAGACAGATCAGCATAGACAGAAGCAAAGGACTGACACTCTGGAGACCAGTTGGCGAAAAACTCCACAATCCAGGTCACGCGGCTGTCTCTGTCCAACTCGTCCTGGACACACACACTCATTAATATACATATTATCATTAATAGGAAATGATACGGTCAGTTATTTACTACAGTACAATGGTTAAATTGTCTCAATGCATTTTACTCACATCAATGGTTTTGTCACTGAAGTACTTGATGTACTCTGGTCCCATGTAGAGTGGAGGCTTACATGTCATCAGAAAGACTGAAAAACACGACAGAGAGAACGTCCTTGACTTCCATCATGACAAATGAGTCCACTGCTTCTTCTGACACGTGTCATTCATCAAGACAAGAAAAGGAGGAAGATGTCAGCTGATTTCAATGAACATCAGTAGTTCCACTCACCTATGCAGAGTGTGAGGTAAAGCAGTCCCATCCTGATGTCCAGTCTGAAGAACAGAATGACATTGGCCACTTTGCTGAAGAGGATGATGTTTCCCACATGTTGCTCCACAGTGACTGATGAAGAGAGAGAGAAATGGTTTCAGTGATTGTACCGTTTGATTTTTCCATCATAGTCCCTCCGTGTTCCTCTGAGCCTTTAATCCACTAGATGAGATCAAACTAGTTCAGAATGAACTGACGACACTTTCAATAAGAGGAGAATGACATTGACAGGTCGGTGATTTAAAATCCTAATCAGATGATAACATGATGGATCTTCTTACCACGGCTCAATAAATGGAAGCAAAACATGAAATAAACATTTACTCACTTGCTCGTCTGTTTTTCATCATGACGATGGCGCTGAGGAACATGAGAATCTCCACTTCTCTCTGAGAACAAGTGGGCAAATATGTCATAGCAAAGTCATGTGTTTGACTGGTTTTAAGTATATTTCTTCTGGTTTTAGTTATGAAATCTTAGGGGGATATTTATATTCATCAAATCTGTCTGTCGGTCGATCCTAAGTAAGAACTGTCAATGTAATTACTTTGGATTAGATTAAAAGGTGCAGTGTGTAAGATTTCAGTCAATTTTTCAACCCTAAGCAGAGGACTTTAATGTATATTTACACCAGGAGCGGGTCCTACCTATGTGGGCAGCCATGTTTTTACAGTAGCCCAGAGTGGATATACTAAACATCTGTTGAGCTTTAATGACAACCAAGGGTTACCAGAGGTTCACCTGCATGCTCGAATGGGAAGGGTGAGGTGAAGGATGCAACATACAGCTGCACCAATAGATGTCACCATATCTTACACACTGTATCTTTAACTGATACTGAATTGTGTGATTTATTCTCCAAAATGCAAATTATGATTTTAAATAACACAACATCGTAGTCTGTATATGACGTACGTGACATTAATGATTGCTGAATTGAACCAAGTAATAAAATAAGTGTTGAGACTTTTGATACATTGTCAGTAAGCACAACATTTTAAATTGACAGTTTTTTGGCTGTAGTCTGGCCTGTCACCGTCTCATGGATGCTAACAGCTAATGTCACCAAGCTCTTGTAGCCAGGCTATCCATTCATATACTTAGCGGTTAGCCACAGCTAGCTAGCTAGCTACAGGGGCCAGATACAGTCTCTGACAGGTCGGTTTGGTTGTTTCCAGCATTTCTGTACTGACCCAGTCGAAGTCGCAGGGGTTGCCGTCCTCCCGCTGAGTGGCCAAATGGTCGCAGATACCGGGCATCTTGCGGACAGCTAGAAAGGCTATAGACATGAAGAGAGAGGCTACGTAGTAGGGCTTCAGCAGCCATTTGTAGACCTGCGGCAGGTGGTACAGGAAGGCGAGTAACGGTGTTAACAGGGCCATGTTCGACTGACGGATGATACTAACTCTAAATGAAAAATAAATACCGAAAACAGAGAGACTACCGGAGAGAGCGTCTGCTCTGTGCGGCTAGCTGTCCGTTGGTGCGGCAAGGTGGATCGGAAATACAGTTCCGGTTTATTTCAAAATAAATGTCGTTATGATCGCATGGCGTTCACATAGACAGCTACAAACAATGTCCTTTGACGATTTTAAAACTTCTTTTAAGCTTATATGTAATTTAATATTTTTCAATGCGTCCTTCGCATCTGTTCCTTTTTAATAACCTCAAATTAATATGTTCAAACTTTTATTATGGAAGTGAAATATTCCTGTGGTGGTCGCTTGATAACTTGGTTGAGCTTTATAATTCACTTCCTGTAAAAATGTGTGGAAACCTCCATGTAAAGGTCAATAGAGTCATCCCACCAGCACAGTACTTTCTCTGTTAGATGTACACCTGATGTGTATATTGTAAAATCAAAGCCCCATCGTGATGGATGGGAGAAATTTGCATAATTCCTTTAATGCATCACAGACTAAAATGCCATGAAACTTTATGGGTTTTC
>JAFBJT010111256.1:217834-220885 GCA_016785325.1 Chascanopsetta lugubris | reverse complement strand
CACACACACACACACACACACACACACACACACACACACACACACACACACACACACACACACACACACACACACACACACACACACACACACTGCCTATATACTTTTCTCAAGTCAGGAGAAGGATGGCCATTCCCAGTGGGACAATGGGAAATTGTGGTGTAGCAACAAAAGACAATATGGACAGAATAAGACAAACAATTACTGATGATGATGATACGAATAATAATATTAATGATGATAATGTGTTACACACACACACACACACACACACACACACACACACACACACACACACACTCACACTCACACACACACACACACACACACACACACACACGCACCTATAACTATACACCCTTATACATGATACATACACACATAAACATACACGTATCAACGTGCCCTTATGATTGACATGCATATATGTAAACATAGCTATATACATAGTATACACAAATATACACGCATGCATATCCACATTATATAAACAAAAACAACACAGTAATCAACATTATCATCATACACAAAGGTGATACAGATACCACATGAATATTTACACGGGGGGGGGGGGGGTTCCTCTTTTGGAGTTATTATTTACAGTTAATTACATGGTAGGAATAACATCGTGTTTTCTATTTCAGCCAATAGATCCATTCTACCTAAATCTTACTCACTGCACCTTTAAGCTTGTAAACTGTGTCCTCACATACACATCCCCATTATTATAAACAGTGACATAAGTGACATGGTCACTTGCAAGTATTGCTCCTCCAGATGAAACCAAGCCATGATGTCATCCTCACAGATGTGAGTCATTCAACAGTGACCTCAGCTCAGCTCCCACTACTACATATCATCATTTAGTAAAAGGGGCATCTTCACATTCTGTGAATCAAACACCAGACACTACATATGTGCAACAACAAAGAGCTGATGCAGCAGTATTGCTCCATTGTGTGCAGGAGCTGCTGCTGCTGCTTCCGGGACTTATTGATTTTCTGCTCTGACTTCCAGCATCACTCCCTCCAACGTGAAAAGGAAAAGCATGGCAGCAGCAGCACCGCAGGAAGAGGAAGAGGAGGGGAGGAGAGCAGGCGAAGATGCTCTGCCTTTCCCTCCCGTTTTAACATCTATTTTATTTTTTTCACAGTCTGCCGTGGAATGAATACTTCTACATATGTATTGCTATCAACACATTAATAACGCTTCTCTTTCATTTGTATCTTATTTCTGTCGCATAATTAGGCCACTGGTTTGTTTATTTATTTATTTCTCAGAATGTGTGCCACTGACGGTGCACTACTACTTCCGGTCCCAGCCGCTGGTCTGGGATTGGTTTGTGTTGTAAATCCCAGGTGTATGGGGCCTATGATTGGACAGAGGAGCTGATTCCAGATCAGGTGCATCGGATGTGTGACGCTCCAATCAGAGCCGCTCACACATCCCTGCTCTGTGTGTCAGCTGTCACACTCCAGTTAGTGTGAAAACACACAGGAAGTCTCGCCCCTACGTGTTCAAAATAAAAGTGTCGATGGGATGAAACTAAGTGGAGGAGGAGGAGAAACCCGGTAATCATGCAAAGTAAATAACAGATACATGGAGGAAGTCCCGCTCATCACGTTTGACACATTTTATGGGAAATCAATGTTTTTCATCACGTTTGTTCAATAGTGTATGGCTTGGGATCAAAGGCTTTCATCAAAGGCACTTGAAAGTAACACCAAAGGCACGTAAAAGTCTAAGATCAAAGACACTTCAAAGTCTGACATCAAAGGCACGTCAAAGTCTAACATCACAGGCACTTCAAAGCCTGACATCAAAGGCACATGAAAGGTAAAAGCATAGGATATGGTACATTCATCTCGGTGCGAGTTACTCGAGGGGACGTTCAAGCTGTGTGCTGGTAAGCTCTTACTTCGGTAGTGTTCACCGGAAGTACTGGCTGTCATTCTCCCTAACTTCGACGCAGCGGCAGCCTGAGCCCGTGAAATTGGTCGGGAGGACGGATCCAGACAGGATTAGTATCAGCAGGAGCAGACACACCGTAGAGATCCGACGTCAACCCACTCCCACCGAACCGAGCCCACCGGCGGTTTCCTTCCATCCAGGCTGAGGCGAGGAGAGAGGTGAGCCGTCACCTTCGTGTCCGCAGCCCCGCTCGTCATTGACAGCTCTGAACGGTGGCCAGTGTTATTTTAACCCGGTGTTCCGTTAGAAGACGGGATGTCTCCGCGTTTATTCGATCAAATATGTGTTTACAACGCATAGTTATTTGTAATTTGTAACGATAATAACAGTAAACATGGCTGAAGGGGGGCTCTCAGGCCGACAGTCCGGCAGAGCCGAGCGGCTCCATGTTATTATCGCCGGTGTCAGTGTTTGTGTTTCCCACACACACGCACACACGTACACACGCACACTCATGGCCTCCCTCCATCATTTCCACCAATGTGTTTACCCTCAACTCATGTTTCCGCTCCTCTCACGTTAATATGCTAATGTCTCCTGTGATAACCTCTGTAACACTCTCTCCTCTGTGTGGCAGCTCGGCCCTCCCACCACCGTCCCCGGTACCGTGCAGCTGGAGCAGCCCCCGTCACCGCCCCCTCCTCCTCTACACATGACGGCGTGACGGAGTGAACCGAGCCTCCCTACGCACTGACGCTTTTCGGTGACGTGCACGTGCTCGCAGCGATCCTAGAAACACCTACAGGAGCAAGGAGGAGTGACGGACCTCATCGGAGGTCAGAGGTCAGACTTTGGAGAAGCTGGATTGTTGCTCAGGGACACTTGGGCAGTGTGGACCTTGGGGTTGTTAGACACCCCAGATGAGATGAGTGAGAGAGAGGGGCTCACAGAAGTGAAAATACACATTGGAGCTGTGAATCCCAGTGGAACCTGGAGAGTAGGTCCACTCTGACAGTGCTGTGCCAAACAGGTCATCCTCAGGTCACCAGGTCAACAGGAGAGCTTTGGATCAAAGTGACACTACCATGGTTGGGCTCACCCTGGCCCGGTGGCTCAGGACTCCTGCAGTCTAACACCCAT
>JAFBJT010111256.1:200334-212834 GCA_016785325.1 Chascanopsetta lugubris | reverse complement strand
TGGCTAAAGAATGACAGGAACTCTTTTTTCCATTACTCAACAGATGGATGCCATATTTCAAGTTAAAGTTAATTTAGCCCCACAGGCCCTACATGCTATTTCCTTACACTACCAAACATATGCTAGATTACTTTACAAAGTAGTAGACTACCAGACAGAGTAGATTTTCTTTCACTGTGCTCTCACTCAGTTTAATGGCAGATGTATGCTCGAAGGACTGTGCAAACCAATTAGACCACTCAGTGAAACACAGCCCCATCACTTATTTGAATGGAATTAGAAAAAACAGCAGGTACACACACACACTTTTGTTCTCGTGGAAATCTTAAAGGTCCAGTGCATGATATTTAGTTGAAATCGGTTACATTTCCACCAGCAGAAATTGGAATATAAGATGATTAGAATAATGTTTTTTGAGTGTAAAATCATCTGAATGTGCCTTTAATAGTGACAGTCTGACTCATTTAGGATGACTGCTGGATGGTTGAGTGAATTGCATCCTGTGGCATGTTGATCTAAGTGTGTCCCTCTGTCCGTCCCTGTCTATGTAGAACTGTCTGGTTCGCTGTGACAGTGGCACGTTCACTGCAGTGGTGGGAGACTTCGGCCTGGCAGAGAAGATCCCTGATTACAGGTCAGTGTGTTGTCATCTGTCGCCTGCAGACACAGATGTAACAGATGAGTTACAGCTGGTCATGTGACTGGATTTGTCAATTCAAATATAAATATATAGGGTTGTGTCTGTTGTTTTTAAAGGTGCATAAAACCCTCCTCAGTCTGGGTATTTTATGAGTTGCATTTCAATCAGTAGAGTTCCGCGGGTGTGATGCATTTTTGTCGGCCATTTTTCGGTGCTTTATGTTCACATCACAACTCTCAACTCAACTTTATCTATAAAGCGCTTTACAACAGCCACAGCTGGACAAAGTGCTGTACATGACTAATTTCTAAAAGCTGATAGCAGGTCCACTTTGTGCTCAATGTGTCTGTGTAAGACTCATAATACAGTATGTTACATAGAATCTATGTCAAACTAAAGGCCTGTGGGCCAAATCTGATCGGCCACATCATAATAGAGCGTAAAAGGTATGTGATCAAATTAAAGTGTCTGCTGCACACATTGAAGTGCACATTGGAAATAAAGTGCAGTGGATAACATCTGCTACTTGTGTATGTGTAGCATTCAGGGTGTTTACAGCTTTATGTGTTAATGCACCACACAGATTGATACAGTCTTACAATTATCAACCATAATGCTGCTGTGGCCCTCAGTGAAAATGACTTTCACACTCTTACACTATCAATGCAAATTCCCCCCATGCATTATCTTTGTGTCAGCATATCAAAAGTACAATGGTGAGAGACTGTGACAACACTTGCGTGTTTGTGTCTTTGTAGTGATGGTGTGGAGAAGCAGCCCCTGGCCATTGTGGGCTCCCCATACTGGATGGCCCCCGAGGTTCTGAGGGGAGAGGTGTATGATGAGAAGGTAAAGCAGTGCTGTGTTATGTCAAATATGGCGAATATCACTTGTTTTCCTTTGTCACGTGGTCCTTTTTAATTTGCATAGGCTTGAATGAGTTTGCTGGAACTGTGACTGTTACTGTCGGTTCAGCGTTACACACACACACACAGTCCAGGTCACTGGTCTGCTGTTCACAGCTCATGTTCAAGTCCCCTCTCCTCTACACAGGTGGACGTGTTTGCATACGGGATCATTCTCTGTGAGATCATCGCCCGCATTGAAGCTGATCCTGACTTCTTACCCAGGACAGAGGTGTGTGTGTGTGTGTATCCATATATTCTTGATGTGCTCTGAATTCACATTTGCACTTTCATGAAAAACTATAACTGTGTTCATGTGTTGTAGGACTTTGGTTTAGATGTGGAGGCCTTTGAGAACATGGTTGGGGATTGTCCGCCGCAGTTCTTTAGCCTGGCTGTCACCTGCTGTAACGTAAGTACACACACACACACACACACACACACACGTACATCATGCGTACAGTGCGCTGATCTGTTCCCTCACCATGTTTTCAGATGAATGCAGAGCGACGTCCCACATTCACTGACATTGTCCTCACACTGGAGAGCATGAAGACGGAGGAGGAGAGAGAGAAGCTCATTGCACTCGGTAGGTGAAAGGACAGGTCAACACATTGTTTGCGCAGTGTGCAGGGACGCCGTTGGAAAGCACTGGGCTGCTTTGCCCTGTTTGAATCGTGGTTACTGCCCCTGATACACACTGGCAGGATTCTCGGTGCGCTCGCTTCACGCTCGACTCGCGCACAGATTAGGGTTGAATTGGGGCGGCTGTGGCTCAGGAGGAGGAGCAGGTCATCCACTAATCAGAAGGTCGAGGATTCAACACTGAGTGAATGTGTCAAGACTTGAGAGGAACTTGAAAAGCATCTAGTTTAGTCAAATGGCACTAAATCCGAGAAGTCAGAACCATGACACACACTTACTTCTCCTGTACTGACGATCAATGAGTGCATGTATGAATTGTTGTTTTCTGTACCCTTTATGTTTACATCAGGAGGCAACAGTGAGCTCCAGAGTGGAGCTCAGCTTGTTGTTCCCAGTACAGGTGTGTGACGCCACACTTAGTACACCAGTGAGAGAACGCCACACCATAGGGCAGACTTAACGTCTGAGAGTGGTAGGAAGATGATGATGATGAAGATGAAGAAGATGATTTTAAAGGCTTCCCTCTATTTTTGATGCGTGACAAACAGGCTCTTACTCCTTGGAAGGGAAGGGTGAGGGCTATTCAGCTGCAACGCTGAATTCAACACACCGCACCTTGAAGCACAGCTGGCAGCGTCTGTCATTTTCCCTTCTACCTTTTTCACCCTGTCATCCCTGTTTCCATCCTCAGAGCCAGTGACGGCAGATGTCAGCCCGTACCGCCGCCGCAGTTCCCCCTGCCACCCCAGTGACCACAGCCAGCAGCGTCCAGGCCTGGCCAGGAGCCAGTCAGACATGTTGCCCCCGGCGACCCTGACCCCTCCCCTGCTCGGGACGCCTGCCAGGGTCAACCCCTTCTCCCTGAGGCAGGACCTGAACGGGGGGCGCTGCAAACTCTTGGACACGCCCAGCAAGTCCGTCATCTCGCTGACCTTCACTCTGCCCGCGCTCCGTGACCCCTGCGCCTCCCCCATCCTCAGAGGGGCGCAGAGGATGCGAGTGCCCCACAGGAGGTGCCAGTCTCTCCCCTGCACCCCAGAACTTGGCCGGACTCTGGCCTTGAAAGAGAGTGAGACAGAGGGGAAGGAGGGGGAGGAGGAGGAGGAGGAGGAGGAGCGGGAGGACATCAGATGGCTGGCAAACAACAGAGGGACGGAGGAGAATGACGGGCATGAGAGGACAGAGGCGTTGGAGAGGCTGGATCAGAGGTTGAGGGTGGAGCTTATGGATGGAAACATGAAAAGAGAGTTGGAGGAGCGATCAGAAGAGGATTCAGGTCTTCCTGGGGAGCTGGAGATGGTGTCTCTGGAGCGGTTGGAGGAGGAGGAGGAGGAGGAGGAGGAAGATGGTGAGAGTGTGTGTCTAACCGAACCCATGGACTGCACCAAGTCTCCCGAGCCAGCCGAGGGCGCTCTGGAGTCCACAAGACCACGGCCCAGCTCTTCCACGCTACGCACCAATGGCTGGCAACTCCCCATCTCCAACGGACCACCCACTCTGCCACCGCTACCCCGGCTAGACAACAACAATGGTTCGGCTCTTGCGATTGGCCAGCAGCTGCAGTGGGGAGTGGGAGCAGTGCGGCCAAACGGTTACAGCGGAGCCCAGGTCTTGTCATCGGACCCTGGCGGCCCCCCTGAGCAGGATGATGTCATTTCCTGTCCGGGTTGCTGCCTAGTGGGCCTGAGTTTCCCCTCGGTGTGCCTCCGCAGCTCTGCTGCTGTGCCTAACCCCCGGCGACGGGCCTCGTTACCACGGCAGCGACCCTACCGGAACCTCAATGGCACCATTACCGGTGACAGCACTTTATCGGCGACGGCGGCCGCCACGGCAACCAAAGCTCTCCTGTGTCGCGGCACGAACGGCCTGGCGGTGGCCGGGTCGTCGGTGCCGTGCGAACCCGGCCGCTCGCTGCCCGAGGCCCAGACTTAAAGCTGTGCTGTTGAATTTGTGACATGTGCCAGCACCAAGTGTCATGGTGAGCTCGGCCCCTGTGTCTTTCACCACAGATGGGGGATTGGGTGGGGGGGCGGACACAGTGCTGACCACTGTGTTGGATCGCGGGCTGAAAATAGAAGAGGCTGCAGCAGTGGGGATAGAGCAGAGGCAGAGCAGGTCTGGGCTGAGTGAGCTTCACTCAGCACCAAGCAGTCAGGGTCAAACAGCTGAGCCCAGAGGCTGCAAGCGGCTCTGGGCAGAGCAGCCTCGTCTCTGCCCAACCAAAACAGACCAAACTCAGCCTGCACTCGGACGCACTGGTTTCCATTAGCCGCCATTTTGGAACAATCCTTTGTGGCTGATTTCACAGGTAAAAGTTATACCTCCGGTTCATTACGACCCTGGTCTTATTCTTGCATTTATAACCAACTTAAAGATTAACACAGAACTACGTGAGAAAACTAACGCAGTAACGTGGGGCTGATGAAAATAGAATGGCTTGTGGTCTCAGCCCCATGTGGTGATTGGTTGGAATGACAGAAATAAGACCTGAGTTAATTGTAACTAATATAATTGAGCTAATAAACAGGGATTGTCCTTTGGTGTGTATAGAACTTTTTTTACAGTGGTGTGTTTAACTACATTTTCTATCTAGTGTCCCTCCCTTTAAGGAGGAAGTTGGCTCAAAATGAAACCTGCTTGTGTTTTGCATGGCGACCCTGCCAGTGTCTGGCTGCTGGCCCACAATGCACTGGGAGAAGACCAGGCTGTGGTGAAAGAGAAAACAATGGAAACCCTGCCGGTTCTCACTGACTTCTTTCTGTCTAACTTTAGCCACAGGGGGAATATTTATGAATGGAATAAAGATTGACTTACCTTTATATTTATTTACATTGATTTATTTATTTACATTTTTATAGCAGCTAATCGGTGTGCGTGTGTGTGCGTGCATGAATGTGTGTATGTTAGACATGCATAGAAAGAGAGGGATGTGTGTTGCTTTTCGGGGACTTGGGGTAAACCTCTGCTCTGGGACTCGTCATGTCAACTCTTTATTTTGCACGTGAGTCTGGACTCTTTGGAGGACTCTGCAGTAACTAAGACGCCAGACTTTGACAAGATGGTGCTTTCTTTAAATCTGTGCTCCTGGTGTTTTACATGCGCTTCTGGCCCTGCGGACGACACACTCCGCGTCCTCTGACATCTAGTCACCCTCACGTGTACTTTGTGCGTAGATATGCGTTTTGATGGCACAGGCGTAACTTAAAAGTGGCATGTGAAGCAGGTATGAATTCTTCTTGTACAGATCATTCCACACACTGTGTGTGTATGTGCTTTTGAGCGAAAGGTAGAGTGATGGATTCTCACAGAATGACTGATCCCAACATTTCTGATGTTAAACTGTGGTCTCACTTCATTTCAATGTTTTGTTCTTCAGTACATCTAGAAACCTGCGTGCAATAATCTGGTAATAAACAAATATGGTTGTGTAAAACTCGTGTGTGCTGTCTTTCTCTGGAAACTATTGTACTTTTTCTTACCTTTAGTGTTCATATTTAAATCAAATATTTCATTATTTGCATGCACTCAGTATCATCGCTTATAATTCCTTCTCTAACAATAGAATTCACTATTATTCCATTCACTGAACCTTTAATCGAATCCTTAGAAAATCAGTCCCAGTCCTTTCGAATGTATGTATTTTGTCTTATTCACCAAACGGTCAAATCAAAATGATATTTGTATTAAATTATACAGCCAGTCAGTCACATCACACACTGAACCATTCACATGTCACTTGCGTGTTTCCTTTGTCTTCTCAGGTCCATGATCTGTTGTACTGTAAGTCTCAGCACAAGTGAACTCATGACATCATTTATATTTTATGATGTATATAATAAATTCCCTTAATCTTCAAGTACAACAACATATTTACCTTTATCATTATTATTGCCACATCACTCTGTATTTAATTTAATATAATTATTAAATTTTATCTTATTTTATTTGTCAAACAGAATACATAATCTGACATGGCAATTTGTCGCCCTCCTGTGGTAAATTTGAAATACTGCAGGCAGATTTTTTTAGACAGTTTATGGGAATTTTGCACAAATGTGGGTATTTACCCCCTCTGGTGGTTCTTCATGTGGAACTACATGTGCACTACTTAATATTAACCACAATATAGCGGCAAATAGCTACTACTGATGGCTCTCTACTCTATTGCCATCTCGTGATGATTTGTTAGTACTGCAAATGCAGTACCAAGGTAAAATCGCTAGAGACTAAAAAAATCTGCCTGCAGTATTTAAAGTTAAGCACAGGAGGGCGATAAAGGGCCATGAACGAACGATTATCAATGGTCTGGTAGCTGGATAAAAGATAGATTAAACAAATAGATGAATAAACAATGGATACATAGATTAATAAACAATAAATACATATATGAATAAATAATAAATACATAAATTAATAGATACATTAAAAAACTACTGAAAAATAAATATAATAATTTAGTGCTTTAAAATAGAGTTAATTTGAATATTTTCTGATGAAATTTAGAGATGGATAAATAGATTCAGTTGTCAGGTCTTTCAGTGGTTTGACAAGTGGCATGCAGAGGAGTTTGTTGCTGGTTCAAGTCCACCCTGATGTCAGTGGAGGCTCATAGTTTATCTGTGCTTCTTTTTAAGTCCTCTGTCCCAAAAGACAAGAGATATCCACCAGAAGAGGGTGCAGTTTCACTGATATGATGGTGTAGTGGTTTACCAAGTGGCAGCTGGATTGGTTAGTTGCTCTTTCAATTCAATCCTGCTCCTTTTAAAATCCTCTGTCCCAAAATGGAAGATAAATACGGTCAGAGAAGATGAGCCTTGACGCAAATGGTGGTGCAGTGGTTAATTATGTGCCAGATATGGCTTGGAATCAATTGATTGGTGTCAGGGTAAGATAAGAGGAGGTCTGACTCATTTACTGTTTCTCCTAGATCTTTTTATTGGATTCAGGGTGGACACAATATGAAGACCATAAAACGTAAAACTGACATCCAAGATACGAACAATAATCCATGTACATCAATGAGGAACATGAGCCTCAAACCAGGGTGTTGTCTGCCATCAGTGTCACAGCATGGCTCAGTGTGCGCGTCTGTTAGTCCAGGGTGACATGATCACACACTGCTCTGTGCTGTCACACTGACAGCCAGTCTGAACTCTTTGTTTGATAATAAATATGCAATGTCTTGGAACAAATCATAAACATATCATAGTGAGATCATCATGTCAGAAAACGATGTCTGGAACACAGGATCCATCATCAAAACAAATCCAACCCTGAAGCACACCCACCACAGTATGTCTTCTTACAATATGTACAGTATGGACGTACAGTGTGCATGTATCGGAGAGGTTATGTTGGTACCTGTACACTGTGTGGAAACTATGGTGACTATCGATACAGGTAGTCGGCTTGTATGTTGGCAGCGATCTCCACCTCCCACTTGTCTCCATTGTTGAGGAGCTTCTCCTTGTTGTAGAGCAGCTCTTCGTGGGTTTCAGTGGAAAACTCAAAGTTGGGGCCCTGAGCGAAAGAAAGAAATACATATGGTCAAGGAAGGTCAGAAGAAGAGGAGGATGAGTTACCACGTGGTTATTTGTAGTGACAACTTTGTAGTGAATGCATCCATCAGCACAGTCTCCTGAGACATACAGGCCAAACAGAAGATTCATCTACATTTGAGAACTTGTGTGTGATGCAATTTCCTATCCCGACTCTTCTGACAGAGGTTTCCAGACATCCATACAGGGCAACAGAGCGGCGCGTGTGTGAACAAGCTGCAGAGACGAGTGGTGAGACGGGATCGTGTACGTACCTCGACGATGGCATCCACAGGACACGCCTCCTGGCAGAAACCACAGTAGATACATTTGGTCATATCGATGTCGTAGCGAGTCGTCCTCCTGCTGCCGTCAGCACGAGTCTCTGCTTCAATGGTGATGGCCTGGACACCAGCAAGCACACGTCAGGAATCACACTAAGACAACTATCGGAAGTCTTGTTTATTCACTCTAAATTAGAAAAGGCGGTTTATCATGGCAGGACAGAAGTGTGTGTGTGTGTGTGATTGTACCTGAGCAGGGCAGATAGCTTCACACAGTTTACAGGCAATACAGCGCTCCTCTCCTGAAGGATACCTGGCGAAACATCATTACAAACACACTGTTACGCTTTACTGCCGCTTAGAATCTCTGTCACAGTGTCACAGTTACTTGATTGACACGGGTTTCACTCAGAAAGTTGTTATTGATGCCACAACTCAATGTCGCCATCTATGCACAGGAGTTTGACAGTGCATGTGGCAGATAATCAACATTTGACAAAGGGATCATGGGGCTCCCCTGGACACTGATGATTAGCAGATACATGAAAACCATAGATTATGAGTCAAAATAATCTATGGTGTACTCCCGTGTACACGGCGAGGACCACGTGAAAGCCGAGCGCCACCTCGAAGCCGCGCTCGTGCACCAGCGCCAGCCCGTAGCTGAGCAACGAGCACACTTCGACTGACGCCGCATACGACGCGCGCCACCTCGCGGGGCCGCGCTCGATGAAGTTTAACTAAATTGTGTCTTACATAAAGATGAGGGTTTTTTTGAGTGACAACACAGTGTGTTCCATCCAAACCCAATCCATAGGACTGGCTGAATGTTGACTTGTCCGTCTCACCTGCGCAGGGCGTGTTCTCCTCTGAAGCGAGGAGACAACGGTCCCTTCTCAAAGGGGTAGTTGATAGTGGCAGGCTCTCTGAATAGGTAGCTCAGACTCATGGCCAGACCTGACAACACAAAACAAAACAACACGCCACAGTCAGCTTCAACGACTGCATGAGTCGCCCTGTGGCTGACAACTGTAACACCTCCACCCCGTGACCATGTCATTGTTATGAGGGCACGTATGTGTGAGCTGACCTCGGAACAGCTCTGTCCACATCAGCGTCTGAGCGGCTCGGTCTGTGATGGACTTCATGTCTGTGGGAATCTCCTGGGCGTTCACATACTCTGCGAAGATGTGAGTGTCAACTAGTGGTCTGCGCACATGACCATTGATGAAATATACAGACGGTAACATTCATGGAAATAATGTAATGTTTCACCAACAACATCATGATCCTTTACGACAGGTCAACAAGACAGAATACTCGACTTGTTTTTTACATTTATCTCATGCAGACGCTTTTCAATTGTCATACATATAAAACAATTATTCACAGCTTGTGTGATAGGTGCACAAACAAACAGTAACTACTATGCTTACGTTATTATTGCTTCATACTCTGAGAAAGACAACAGCAATTTCACCAAGACGGACAATTTGATTCATTTGATTTTCAATGGACAGGAATTCCTCTTGTTACACACCATCTGCAGGTAATGGGAAACATTTGATCCTGGTGATCATTAATGTATTGGGCCATATGGCATACACTGGTTTTCCATAATAATTAAATATTTTATCAGAAAGGTATTTTATCTGAGCAGCTCTGTTAACCTCATAAACAGAGTAAGCACTTTGTTTTCAGAATACCCAAAACAAGACAGCTTTCAGAATGAGACGATGACAACAGTCCAACACAATGAGCAGTGTGTTGTTGTGCTACTTACTGAATCCTCCCCTTTGTGTAGACACACTGAAGGACCTCACTAGATTCTGGCTGGTCACAAAAGTGCCTGAATAAAAAAAATATGTATTACTTTAGCGCATCATATTACAACACTTTACTTTACTATACAATTGAGAGAATGACAAGAATTACATAATCAGGCAATTCATTATTTTATATTTGATTATTGCCAGTGGAAAATGTCCCTTGAATCCTACCAACTGGACATTAAATGATGGAATAAGTCTAAAATGTATCTAGACCACACTGACCGGAAAGATGTACAGAAAATCTAATCATGTTTAAATGACTATTCAAAACAACTGAATGTAATTATTACTAGTTTTGCAGAAGCCTAACAAAAGACTCAAACTATTCTCAGTCAAACTACATGTTGACACATCTTACCTGGCCTCGACACATTGTAGAGAAGACGTAAGGTTGCAGCCATGACGTCAATGCAACTGAAAGCAGACACAGGAAAACAACAATGAGCAACAGTGATGCGGACTAATACTACTATTGACACCCTACACCTGCTGTCAATAGTGTGTTACGATATACATTAATATGTGTTATACACTTCCCACGCAATTCATACACGTGGCAATCTCTCTGTCCGATCATACACACAATCTGCAGTACCGTGTGTTTCGAGGGCCAATTTCATATCTATTAAATATGACACATGTTTAGATATAACAGGCGAGCTCTCAGCTAACACTCTGCACACGCTAACCCCTGAACTCATGGTGCTAACAAGCTAAGCTTCAAAATAATTATTTTACACGAAACACTACTGTAAACACTGTATAAACACACACAACATGAGTAAAGAAAACAACACACGACAACCGACTTGATGATAGTCGGTGAAGTTTCAGAGTTCACTGCTATGCTAAGCTAGCACCGGGTTATTTCACATCCAGTCAAGGACTTTAGCACAAAGGTCGCGTGAGGTGGAATGAGAGAGGAAATGGACACTATGAGGTCATCAATGAATAAAAATAAACCCTATATTTTCTGCGATGTGAAGGAAGTGTGCAAAAATACAGATTCAATGAGCAGAAACGATTTTAAACTTACCGAAATGTCGCTATTTGGCCTTCTGAACCAGAACAGCGGACGATTTGCCTGACGGATGGTACGTGAACAGGAAGTCGCAGTACGTGTTACGTCAGAGGACAGAGCACAGTACGTGCTGAGTGACGTACCCTTGGAATGTGTTTCACTGTTGTCATTTGAACATACATATTTTTAAGAAGTCTCCCACATGTGCACATGAACAGATAATCCACAACAATGTTGTTACATTAAAATAATTAAATTAAAAGCCATCAATGATCATGTGCAGATCTAAAGGCCTATATCAGTTTCTTTTTGTATTTATATTGACAAAAATGGAACATAAAACATTTATATGAGTATTATGCATGTATAATCACCTGAGTGTTTACACTGTTGTTTCTATCACCTGAGAATGAGCCTTTTCTGTTTATATTGATGGAGGTTGCCATGCTGCACAACCATGTTTGAACAGTCTGAGCAAACTCCTCAGTTTCCATGATAATAGTAGTAGTAGAGCTGAGCATGAATCAGGGCCATTGGACTCGAGGTAATGAAGCATGTATCTTTTAATTGAAGATGGATTCGATGACACTTGCCTCTGAGCTCTGCTCTACAAACACCTGCTCTCACACAGAGGCTGTGGACTGTCAGCTCACCACAAGAGTAAGTACTGCTCCTTCTCACGAACCCATTCATATTGATTCGGATAGTTTGATTTTGAAATCAGCCTGATAGTATGTTGTCTTGTCTATTATTCTGTCAGACCATTGGACAATTTGGCAATGACATCATGACACACCAATGTCACTTATACAGCTCTGTACTAGTGCACTTTGATGTCATGTGTGTTAATTTCATATGTTGCTCCTGTCAACTGTTTAGGTACTATATAGATGTACATTTACACTGTTTCATATATTGTTGTTATAATTATGATGACCCGACTCAACAGCCAAGACAAAAGATGGAAAGAGCATCTTGTTAACATAGAAATAATAACTTAAAATAATAAACTTGGTTAAATCAAATAAATACAATACAAGACATGTCAGAGCCATAATTGTCCTACTTGCACGATGGCTTTTATTCGCAAATCTCGAATCAGAGCTTCAGTGTGAACATGGTGCAACATCTTCTGCTCCTAACCTTCTGCAAGAGCAAGGGAAACCAATGGAGGGTGTGGGATCAATAGAAATGGAATAACTCATTTGAATATATTGGGAGCTTATTCTTTCTAATTTCGTACAATTCTATCAGTGTCATCAAAGACTATTAAAAAAAAGCGTGTCATGGTGACAAACAGCTTCCTGATCATAACCCCAGCTTTACACTTCCTGTCTGTCAGTGGCTGAGTGGTCCAATGGGACTGTGATCATGGAGTATCTGTGGCCCGAGGCGGGGAAGTGGCTGCTGGTGGCCATGCTGGGACTGGAAGTGGCGATGGGAGTGATGGGGAACTGTCTTGTTCTGCTCGTTAAAGTCATGGTAAAGTGATTTACTGTATTCACGTTAGTCTGAGGATGAGAGTGAACTAACAACCTAACGCTGTTGGATAATTGTCCCGTCTTTCCTTTTCAGTGCAGGGGTCAGTTCAGCTGTCAGTACTGGCTTCCTTTCCTCTGCCTCACTCTGTCAGATT
>JAFBJT010111256.1:69876-197947 GCA_016785325.1 Chascanopsetta lugubris | reverse complement strand
GACCTCATTTGAATATATTGGGAGCTTATTCTTTCTAATTTCGTACAATTCTATCAGTGTCATCAAAGACTATTAAAAAAAAGCGTGTCATGGTGACAAACAGCTTCCTGATCATAACCCCAGCTTTACACTTCCTGTCTGTCAGTGGCTGAGTGGTCCAATGGGACTGTGATCATGGAGTATCTGTGGCCCGAGGCGGGGAAGTGGCTGCTGGTGGCCATGCTGGGACTGGAAGTGGCGATGGGAGTGATGGGGAACTGTCTTGTTCTGCTCGTTAAAGTCATGGTAAAGTGATTTACTGTATTCACGTTAGTCTGAGGATGAGAGTGAACTAACAACCTAACGCTGTTGGATAATTGTCCCGTCTTTCCTTTTCAGTGCAGGGGTCAGTTCAGCTGTCAGTACTGGCTTCCTTTCCTCTGCCTCACTCTGTCAGATTTAGGTACCACTCACACTCACACCAGAGCGAATATTCTTCCCAGTTACTGATCGTAGTCGTGTAGCAGTCGCCATCATTTCTCATCTCTGCGTTGTGAAGGCTGCTCTTTCCTCATCATCTCCGGCTCCCTGCTGGCCATGCTGACCGGAGGTCAGAGGTCACCGTGGTGTGAGGTCGTCAGCCTGTTGAAGTTTGCCTTCATCACCTCGTCCATAGGGAGCATAGGTACCGCACAGCTGTGGAGAGTATTTGCATTTTTAGAAACATTTAGAAATACTTTGGTGACATGATGTTTCCTCTTTTCCCCCTCAGCCATCCTCTGTGTCCAGCGGCTGATTGGCCGAGCCTCCACGAGACGTAGTATCTTTGTCGTCATAGCGATGGCGTCGGTGGGCTCTTGGGTGACGGGGTTGGTTTTTGGGAGCATCCCCGTCATCTACGGCTGGATCAAGTACAGTTTGTTTACTGTTCACGAAACACATAGTCCCGACCATGAATGGAGTTCCAGCTTCTGCTGGTGAAAAAGATTAAGAGCCAGTGTCACGAGGACATAAGAGTATCACAGTCTCTCACTCTCTCTCCCCTGCAGGTACGACAGCGCAGAGATGCTTTGTGCCGTTTTCTGGGAGAGCAGCTACTCAGACATGCTGGTCTACATCCTCTGTGCGTTCTCCATCTGCATCTTCGTCCCCTTCCTCCTCATCGTCACCTGCTCCCTGCTGACTGCCACTGGCTGCTGCTCCAGCTGCAACAGGTGAACCACCCACACCTCACTTCCAGTGAGACAAGTAAACAACAGCTCTGATGACATCTGGTTATTGCAGATAGGATAGTTAATGTTGTTTATGCATAATGATATTGAATGGAGTTATGTTAAAGGGTCATTCCTGTTGTCGCCTGGTGTTTGTCCCATTAAAGTACTGATTGTGACCCTTTAAGTCACTTTGCCTTTGCACTCTCCTTCCATGCAGATTTAAGAATGGCATTGGTATTGAACAAACCTCTAATAACTTTCTCAAATATACATTATTTTGTTGCATCCTTGTGGCAGTTAACACTGAGCAGAATAGAATAGAACAGAACAGAATAGAAGTATATTCATCCCCATAGGGGAGATTGTGGTGTTGCAACAGAAAAACAACAGGGACAGAGTAAGTGGAACAGTTACTGATGATGATGATGGTGATACTATGGTGAGTGTGCGTGTGTCCTATGTCTCAGTGATGAAGAAGACCTGTCTGCAGTCACTCCCCTGCTGGTGGCCTTCTACATTTTCTGCTACACTCCCTTTGTTGTGTCCGAGGTGACGATCACACTATATCACTGAACACTTCCCATGAGCTGCTGTTTCAGCAGAAGTGTGTGAAAACTCCTTCACTCACACTTCATCTATGTCTCTGTCTCCCACACATCAGCTCATCCTGTTGGGCAGACTGGACCTGTCGCCGGCTCCTGATTGGTTGAGGACGATGTCGTCAGTGATGTCATACCTGGACTGTGGTCTGAACCCCCTTATCTACTGTGCTCATCAGGACTTTAGGGAGGCGGGACTTGCCCTGCTGTGGACCAATAGGAGAGCACCGTCAGAGCCCGTGCTCACTGCCATCAGTAGACATGAGCTGTAAACCTGAGTTAGAAGAATCATTCAGTGACTTGAATTTAATATACAGCGTGTCATGTTTACAACTAATCATTGTATAAAGATATCACTTCTGTTTGACATGTGTCTGCTTGAAGACTGTCATATGTTTTTCATTTGTTTTTGAATTATTTACAAATATATATTACATTCTTTAAGTTGGATGGATTGTACACAATTTTCTCATGAACAGGAATTTAAAAAAAAGACAATCATCACGAATCATCCAAGCCATTATGATGTTTACACTGTATGATCCAGTTATGACAATTATAAAAGACAAAATGTGAATTTACAATAATAAACAAGAGTGGACGTTTGTGTGACTAAAGTCCAGTGTTCCTTATCTCTTCAGTTCTTGCGCTTTGAAGAAATCACGTTAAGTGATTCACACACACACACACACACACACACACACACACACACACACACACACACACACAACCTGTCAGTCAGTTGTTGCTCTGATGCTCAGTGATATGAGCAAGTGAGCAAGTGTGAGCAATATGAGATATGAGTGAGCAAGTAAGTGATTGATTAGGAACTATGTAGGTAGATAGCTAGTTAGGAAGGAAGGAAGGTAGGTAGGTAAGTATAGGTAGTAGGTGAGCAGGAAGTTAGGTCGGTGATGTCTGTATCAGCGGTGCTTGGCTGTGCTGCTGTCCTGTGTCTCGTGCGTCATCGTGCTGAGGAACCGGAAGCTGTAGTGGAAATGCAGCACGTCACACACTTTGGACCAGAAGTGTCCGGTAAAGCGCTGGAACAGTCGGTACTGGGCCAACCAGTGATCCAGCAGCTTCAGCAGCACGAAGCCCGCGCACGACAACACCGCCAGCCGCAGGTACGCGTGCGTGCTGCTGTTCCCGCGCGTCCGCTGGACACGCACTCCCGTGTACACGGCGAGGACCACGTGAAAGCCGAGCGCCACCTCGAAGCCGCGCTCGTGCACCAGCGCCAGCCCGTAGCTGAGCAACGAGCACACTTCGACTGACGCCGCATACGACGCGCGCCACCTCGCGGGGCCGCGCTCGATGAAGTCGATCCACACCAGGACCCACGCGAAGATGGGTAACGTGAACCATTGGTCGAGCACGGCGGGAGCGCGCCACAGTAGAGCCAGGCGCGCCCACTGCACGGGCGCGTACACGATAGCCATGAAGGCGAACACTTGCCTCATGTAGCGGCTCCGCTCCGTCTCCTTGGCCGAGTCCCTAAAGAGCCAGTAGAGCCCCATGAACACGTACAAGACATTCACCACACAGTTACACGGCATCGCCAGGAAGTTCGGCAGGTACTCCACGCGTTCCTCGGCGTAGTGGTCGTAAGATAAATCCACCGCTACTCCGTCAAACAGGCTGGAGTTGGCCACCAGAACACAGAGCAGGAAGGGGACGAACACGTGAAGCAGAGCCGACATCATGACTGAGTCCGACCCGTCAGAATCCTGCTCCCTCAAACAGCTCTACAAGTGAGTTGTTCGTGTTGTTGTTGTTGTTGTTCCGGGTCCAAAAGTGAATTGGCTAAGAATGGGACATTGTGATTGGCTATCTTGGTGACTCGTTGCGCCCATCTTCCAATGGCGTCATCGGTAACACTAGCAAAACATGACATGGCTGAAAACATTTATCTAACGAATATATATTCTCGTTTAAATGTTTTTACTTCGATAACGAGAGGTAAGTTTTTACAAAATCAAACCAGAATCTTCCACATATTGATTTAATCTCTGTATACCTGTATGTATGTATATACATAATACTGTATGCATATTTATGGCTTGAATGGAAAATTATAAATTGCTTCAAAGTAGTCATCGTTTTTAAATTGTATGTAGGATGTAATCATGTTTGAAAATGTTCAGGGAGAACTACTCCTGATGGAAATTTCATCACTCTTATTCTAAGGGAATTCACCAGAATGTGTACATTCAAGTAATGGTATGTTTAAAAAAAAAAAAAAACGTTTAACCATTTTACATTGATTATTAATTGATATACATTGACCATGGTCCTTTAATGCGCCTTGAATGACTGATTATACTGTGGACTCGGACAGTGACATCATTATTACACATTTTAAACAATGAGAATGCTTTGGGTCTTACTTAATACATCATTATATTACATTTTGATGTGATGTATGCATGGATTTAAACTTAAAAAAACAAACAAAAAACAATTGGGTCCAAACAATTATTTAATGCCCAATAAAACATCACATAATTTTCTATAACAGTATAAATACCGCATAACAAATTCATAGCAGTATTGCGGTAGGTCTTTGTAAGTGGTCTCTGTATTGAGCTAATGATAAAATGTGTCTGCTTGAGTATTTTTTTTTTATTTGATTATTTTCAAAAGTGTAAAATATTTTTACAAGTGAGGGTTTATATAATTTAGGATTAACAGGAAATACAGTATAATTTTTTTTGTTTTTTTTTAATATTGACAGTAAGGATATTGTGGCTGCAAAGGTAATGGTAGATAAAACAAGATGAACACAAGTATGAAGTTATTTATCAACTGATTCACTTATGATTCTGCTCAGCTGCAGCTACACACGCGCTCAGGGCCAGATGACCTGCAGACAAAAGCTCAAACCTCATATCTTTTCTATCAGAAGCTAAAAACACATAAAACACTCCAAAGAGATGAAAAACCGAGTCACAGAATTTTTAGGTATATAAGTTGATATCTACACAAAAGGCTCATCTTCCTGGGCTTCAACCATTATGAGATTCTTTCTGAGACATTCACTGTTAAGAGTCTCTTCACTTCCGCAGCCTCTATCTTCTCTTGGTTCCTCCAAAACCTGACAAAGAAACAAAGACATGATTCAGCCATGTGTCTCTGCAGCAAACTCTCAAGTCTAAATGCTGATTAAAGGGCTAAGACCTTCTGTTCCAAAACTCATCAACATGAATTAAGACATGAAAAACATGGAGGTCTGATCTCTTAGTTTGAGAGCTCTAGGCGTCGAGGGCCAGCACTGGTGATGAAGCCTTGAAAACAAAAACATGCCATTTCCAGAGTGGAATTTATACACATCATCTCCAGCCTCCAGTGAGATCTACCCATGCACAAACACCACACACCCAGGAACACTTCAGGGATTTAACCCCTCTTGCTGGCACATCTTCTTCATATTTGAAAGACAAACTCCTGAGCGGGTCTGAATATTTTACATACCATTTAACAGTCTCAAAATGACCGATGAGATCAAGATCCCATTTCATACACTCCATATGTAATAATTGTGAAAACATGATCACACAGTTACATAATAACTTGCCAGCATATTATGTTTGATATGCTGGCATGTGAGATACCTCATTTACTGGTTAACTTTGATTGATGTTTCCAAACACACTTTATCTCGATTATCACCCATGTTTTCATTTGACATTTATGATCTTCAACACACAAGTATATTCATATAATATCCATCTAAAATACAATAAAGATTAAAAAAAAGTGTAAATATGAATTTGGTTTTTTGAGTGGTGCAGCTCAGTCAGTGTCTCATTTGCTGATTCTGTCAAACATCTACACAACATTTGGCTGTTTACCAAAAGGCCTTTGCTCAAATTCTGAGTCTTTACAAAAATGCTGTTTAATTCAATCAGGCCTGGACTGATCTGGAGTTTCTTGACAATGTTCAGAATAAGCCATGCAGACAGATCCTTCCACCTCCTTTGCTCCAGTGCACATTGTCAGTTATGAGATTTTGTGTGTGTATCAGAATCATGTCAAATCAAAAGACTACTCAACAGCTGGAGAAGATGTTGGCGAAACATTTGAGAGATAATTAAAACTGCAAACTGAACTCAACGTTAAGTGTCTGAATCATATATCCATCTTTCCTTGTCTGTGAGCCAACACATCATCATACCTGAAGCAGTGCGTGTCCCAGAGAATGAAGAGGATGGTGCGGGAGCAGGTCTGCTGTGACTGTAATTGGAGAATGGTGAATTGTTGTTGTAGTACGGCTGGTGGTACGGCTGGTGGTAAGGCTGGTTTCTGCAAGAAACATACACAAGTGACTTAAGCCCCTGAGTGAAGAAGAGGAAGGTGGGTCATGTTCTCTCATCTCTCTCCATTACTTCACTAACCTCTGACGACCAAACAGATACCCCAGGATCCCTCCTGTCCCCATGCCAGACCAGAAGCCAGGGCCTGTGCCAGTAGAGGCTCGGCCTCCAGTGTAGTCACTACGAAATCCATATCCAGGGTTAGCACCACACGAGCCTGAACAGAAAGAGGAGCATATTTCAAATGTTGGCAAAAGGAGAAAAGAACATGACAACCTCATCGTTCTCAGACAGATGGAATACAACATCCCTCTGTATCAAGCAACTATAATACCTGTGAAGTCAGGCCTGAATCCTGGGGGAGGTGGTCCTGTGGTGGAGCCATATTGACTGCCATTGGCATGCCCAGTCCGAGTTCCATCCTGGGCCGTGTTCCCACTGAGGAAGAGTTTGTAGACGCCAAAGGCTAAAAGTAAAAGCACGACAACCACCAGCAGGCTTCCAGCTTCCCCGCTGTCGGAGGGATGGTAGCTTTGATGGCTGTTCTGCTGAGAATGCTGCTTGAAACCACTGAAGAAACTGGAGGCAAAGCCCCCAAGACCTGAGACAAAGAAATGGAAAATAAGAAATGTGAATATTTCAGGATATGAATATGATTCAGTGTTGATCTGATATCTCTGCCTTCCCACCTCCACCAGAGCCCCAGCTGCCTTGAGTCTTTCTTTGGCCCTGGCCAGTCAGTTCTAGTGAGTACTCCAGCCCACAGGAGCCCTTCAGGATGTAGTCATCATTAGGGTGGTTGTAGCCCTCACAGCTCACCTCGATGCTACCAAACCGGAACGCGTTGTCCATATCAGTCTTACACTCCCACTGTGGAAGAGAGCAGGGATTGATATAGGTGACCAAATTGTTAAAAACACACACAGGAGGAGGAGGCAGGGTTTTTGAGAGCAGCCAGAAATGTCACATTTTTGGGATGTTTCCTTTTTGTTTGCACAGGTGGTGCAGGAGGTTTTAGCACACATTTCTACCTCGTTAAAACATCCATGTTTGACACAAACGCATTACATAAACATCACACCACCCTCACCAGTCCAAGATGTTTTGCATAATCAAATGATCCTGTCAAACAGACTATAACAGAGACACTGCTTCTAAACATCCTTCCATGTATTATCAGTAGAAGGCATCTGCTGACATTCACTGACTAAAGTGGCTAACAGAGGTGCATCTGAAAGCATAGATTAGCGGTTGGGCTCTAGATGGGAATCACAGTGATGGACAGGAGAAATTCTATACGACCTTTATGCTCAGGGTCAGACAGAGCGAGATTTACAACTCACCTGGACATCCACTCCATCCCAGCCTCGGTTCTGGCACTGAACCACCTCCGGGATGAAGGCGTGGCAGCCTGCTGAGCCACCAACACACTGGAGCTGAGGAATGGAACTGGAGCGTCGTGCGTTAGTGTGACGACCCCGATACAAAGTCAACACCTGGACGTCCCGCAGCAACACGCTGTCTGTGGGGTAGAGATGGACACAATCACAATTCCGTGGCCCTTACCACAGGGGCCAGTATAGACTTCTCCACAAAGAGCTTAGAGATACAATAAGACTACTCCCGACTACTGGCAATACTTGTAAGAATGAGAAAGAATAAAAGCACGTTTAAAAACTGACTAAGCATTTTTGCTCAAATGCGTCACAAAATAGGACAGCTTTTGTTGTAAAATGGGGTGTCAAAAATAAGATGTCAACAGTGTTTTGAATTGTTCAGAGAAGAACAAACCCGTCAAACCTTTCTTCTACGGATTAAAACATAACTGACAATTAAGTGTTAACCATTAACAAAGCAGATACGAATACGTTTATACGTTGTATCCTAAACACTGAGCCTAAAATAATGTAATTACTGAAATGACGTAACACGGAAGAGTCTTGTTTTGCTTTAGCCCAGGTGAGTGGACGGTGAGGAAATGTTAGTAGCATGTCCCTAACAACATGGCGGCTGCTGAATCACTGACATCTACGACACAGCAGAGAAGTTAAACGTACCGCTGTTCCAGCTTTGGACAAGTCCAAACAGCAGAAGGTGAAACGGAACCGCACAGAGCCCCTTCATGGTCCTGGTGGGTTCCAACAGGATCTCAGTCTGAAGTAAGAGACGGAACAGGAAGTAAAACACTGGTGTTTATGTGAAGCCGGAAGTGTGGTGAGTGAGCAGGGACCATCTACAAGGTGTAAAGTCGAGTCGAAAACGCACACTTAAAGAAGGTCACCATTCACTTCTGATGCAAATTGTCTCCACCTTTTCAGGGCTCAACACTTTTAGACAGGTTGAGCAGTAGCATTATGTTTAAATAATGTATAATCATACAATGAATGTACAATCATCAATAATATTTTGTCAGTCTAACCCTGGGGACTCAAGTTGCACTAAAAATTAATTTAGTGACCCAGCGGTTGTTGATTAATATTGATAATACCAATTAACTGTCATTACATTAACTTCTCATAAGGGTTTCCACCAGACTATAATATTTGGAAAATATTACAGCCTCACTACTCGAGTCTAGACATTAAATACGTATTACTACTATATACTATTACTATTTTACTACTAGTATTTCCACGTATAATTATTTCAAGCTGACTGCTGAACCTTTACGACTAGATTTAATGCCATTGTATTAAAGGTTTGAGACCGCTGGCTTTCATGATTTGAACTTGTGAATCCACAGCTGGTACCATTAGTATTGATAACTAAAGAATTACAACAATGTGTCAAAATTAGATTAAATATTTTCCAAAATAAGTTTTGTTTCCGAAACGAGAGGACACTTTACATGTGTGGTGTATATGATGACCTAACATTTAGCTGACGACACAATGCGCATGCGCTGAGTCACAGGATAGTCTTTGCAGCATCTAAGGTAGTGCACTTTGCAGACGGTCCCTTGGTCCTTGCAACGAATGACGGTTCTCGGCATTTGTCTCTTGCTCGTTCTCCAACTAACGGCCATGTCATTCTAACATGAACAAAGTAGTCTTGAGGATCGTCCCTGTTTCGGTGATGTTGGAACGGAACAAGTTTCGATTTCCGTGATGCGATATGTTTTCACTGCCGTAAGCCAATGGGGAAAGAGTACGACAATTGCATCACCCAATCACAGGGCGGATGATGTAAAAGTATGAAATCCAATAACAAGTGCTGCTGTCAAACGGCCGCTACTACTACTACAACTACTAACAATAATAATAATAATAATAATACAGAATATCAACAATGACATTTGTTTATGTACCACAAAGTAAACAATTTTGAATTATTTAACAAAGAGAAAATAGAAGAAAAACAAAAAATAAACTTAAAATAGGTGTAATAAAAATAATTTGAGATATCGTTTTTACTCATGTCTCACTATATATTTTAAAGAGAACAAACCTACAAACCCTACCAGCATCCCCTAAGTGACAACAGAAACAGTGAAGGCAGTAGTAGTTGTACAAATCAACAGCTCTTTTATTTCCTCCATCACCTGCTGTATTATTAAATCTCTGCTATAAGTTAGATATTTACAACATCATTCAAGGCCCATCCCAAATTGCATCATGATCGTCCTTAGAAAGTAATCTATTTACATTGTACAAAACATTGCATACATGAAACACCAAACCCTCTTCCCTTGCAAAAAGAAAACAAACATAAAAGCAGTCACATTTTTTTTCTATCCCACCATAAGTTGTGCATATCTCAATTACTTCATTCCCCAAACCAACACCACTGTGATTTTTCTCTTTTACTGCTTTGTCCTTTCCTATATGGGCTGTTACTAAGTCACAGTTGTTGGGTCAGTAACTGAATTTCTCAAGACTGTCAGTAAGGCAGGACGGTCCTGAGTCCTCAGTCAGTCTGTCAGATCACTCTAAACCACTTCAGTGTCTGGAGAGTCATTCAAGCCAATAGAAACGAACACAGGTATAGAGTAAGAGTTTGAATCTGTGAGCATTATCTCTGAGGGATGGGACACTGCTGGTTCAGAATTCCACCATGAGAATGGACCTTCAGCTTGTTTCAGAGTGGATCTATTATGGGAGGACTTTAAAACTCTAACTATTTTCATCCATGACATTTTATCTGTTTGTCCTGGTCAGTGCTGATATACTGAATCATTAACAAAATTCAGCCTGACAGCTTAGCTTGTTAGCTTCAAGCTCAAAGTCACTCTTTGACAATGACTCTGCACCAATTATCTGAGGGGATTTGATTTGGACATGATGGAGGATTGAATCAGTCTGGGATGTTTTGACGAATACTTCTTTAAATATCAATGGGAAAAGACTTTGGAATTTCATGGCATTTGTTTTTGCGATTGCAATGCACATAACTAAGTGGTCAGATCACTGGACATGTAAGTGAACACCAGGTAAAACAATGGGACCTAAAGCTACAACCACTGTTCAACATGTGCCTGTAGCTTTAACTCCATGTCTGTTAGATGAAGACGCTCTCTCATGTTGCTCTCTGCTGTGACCTCAGACTAAGTGTTGACTGGTCACACTGGCCTATTGGCTATTAAAACATACAAAAATAAAACAACCAAAAACGCTTCTGTAGCAAAAGTCATCACCCACATGACATCAATGACATTCAAAATTAAAAATCTGCTGGTTTCCATTCACTCAATAAATTGATCTGATATTTCTAAAATAAATGCTTTGCTCTTTGTTTTTGATCACACTAGTCCAGCCTTAGGTCACATGAACCCAGCCAGCAACAGCAGTCATCTCACCAGCCGGTGTTTGATTCAAATACCCACTTACACAGATGTGACCCATCAAAAGGACTCTTTGGCACTTGAGCTAATAGGTTTGATTGATTGATAAAAATCTAATCAGGGTATGACAGGTTGATTTGTTTGAAAGAGTGTGACTCACTTCATATAGTCAATCTAGTGGTTTTGAAAAGACCAGAGAGCCCAAGAGAACAGAAAGAGTGGGAGCCCACTATATGTTTGCAGTTCAGTGTTCGTCTTTCTGAGGACCAGGAGTGTCAGCCTTCACATTAACCAACCATCTGTCACCTGGAGTGTATGGGTGTGTGTGAGTGTGTGTGTGTGTGTAGTGGAGTGGAGTAAGAGGACTGATGTGTGCCAAGAGGCTGGATTTTAGGCGGATGCCAGTCATTTTTGAAGATAGAACCTGTTCACCATTGATACGTAGTACGATCTTTATATGTCAACACTTTGATATGACAGATGTGATCTGGCAATGACTGGCTCACAACAAGAACATATTATCTTCGGTATCTGTAAACATGATAAGGATGTGTTTCTTGGCAAGTGTTAACTCATGCGTGTATGTCCTCATACAGGCCTCTGCAAGATCCCAGTGGTGCTCTCTGTGCAGGTCACGTTGTCCAGTCTTCTCCTCATACAGCCACTATATTGTTCATTTCCCATTTCTGCGTGGTTTTACTGTTGTCACAGTCTGATATGAACACTTTGTGGAGCAGGTCGGAGCGGTCCAGACACTTCCCTGTTCGGAGAGCACATACATATGATCAATTGAAGTAATAACAGCTTCCATGTGGATTTCTGGAAGTATGCAGTGGAAGAAGCCGTGGTCAAATTGGGATTTATTAAAGGTCCTTCAGATAAGAACACTTGAGTGGGTCTGTGTTTTCTCCCCACGTCAAATTACTTGACAAATCATGTTCAGAGTTACAGCTTCATAGACTTTTGCACCTCTTCCTCATGACAACATACTCTGAATCACTCCTACTGATGGTGATTATGAAAAACATTGGATAAAACCATAATAAAAATAAGATGCAGATATTTACCTGTTGGCACATGAGTGAACCGATGGAGATCCTGAGAAGGCGAGGAGAAAAAAACGTGTTAGTAATTTTCCACTTACTACAGTAAATCTGGTCTGATCAGTGTGACGGCTAGTAGAATTCAGAACAATGTCTTCCTCAAACCATCTTGGTCTGCGTGTATCCGTGTACGTCACCTTGAAGTATTTCCAGTCAGTGAACTGCTTCTGTTCACAGTGTGTGATGATGACGGCTGTATTATCGGAGCCTTTGGTCAGGCACTGGTCATACTGCATCAGCTGGTCGGCTTCATTGATACGGAACAACTGCACACACAAACACAAAGCTGTATCACAACATAATAGTAAATGGTGTAAATAGCTGCAGCCTGACCATAAGATGACAAAGCAACACACTATGAAGTGGATTGTTTAATTACCTGGTTGCCTCCCATTCTGTGGCACGGTCCTATTTCCACATTCCCTCCATTGGTGTGTCCCATACTGTCAATACAATAACTTGTCTCGAAACCTCGAATCTACACACACACACACACACACACACACACACAGTAGTTAAACAATGCATCTTCTTATAAAAAACATACAAGAGACAAGAACCTGTGTGTGTGTGTGTGTGTATACCTACCTCCCCCCATTCCACATTCTTAGGAGGCAGAGGGTAGTGCATCGGAATGTCATATGCTATTTCCTCCATGAACCATTTGAAGCTCTTACATCGATGTTCCTCCCTGACAAATGATTCAGCCAACAAACAAAATCATTCAAAGTCACATTTTCATGGAATTCTATAATAACCTCGAAATGTTAAAAGTGCAGTGTGTAAGATTTCAGTCAATTTTCAACTTCTATCTGTAGAAATAAAAATACAAAACAATTATATACAGACATTTTTCACCTAAATGTATGACTTGCTTTTTACATTACTCTAAAAAGGGGCCTTAATGTATATTTAGAAGCCTCCCAATGGGGGCTGCCATGTTTTTATACAATAGCCCAGAGTGGAGGAACTAAACATCTTTTGAGCTTTAATGACAACTGAGGGCCACCATGGGTTTTCCTGTATGCTCCGATGGGAGGGGTGAGGTGATGGATACAATGTGCAACTCAACAACACTTCTTACACACTGCACCTTTAAGGACATTAGGTTTGATACCAATTCCATGAGACACAAGTAAAAGGTGGATGCTGTTTTGTAGCGATGTATTGTGAATGTGGTACCTGAAGCGTTTCAGCTCACTGATGTCTCCATATGCCAGAGCAAGTGTTTCAGGACGACTGGCGTAGAAGTAGTCCTTGTAATCATCCCACCACACCTCTACCACACGGACATAGTTCTGTACAGACACAAAAAAGAGTTGTTTTGGGAGGAACAGACAAAATGCAACAACGTTGAATTTAGAGCATCAGTGTGCTAGAAATGAGGCTTTGAAATGTGGGTTTAACTTGTGAGCAGAATTGAAACACAGTGATTCTACCTTCAGGGTGGGTGAGGATCCGACATGCGCAGGTGGAGGGTTGCCTTGCCATCCTTGAAGTCTGTAGATATGTCCAACGCGAGAACATGGAACAAAGAGCAGCTGACCACCACACTGCCAGATCTACGGTAACATCCACAAACACAGAACATGACTCTAGAGACATTAAGGTGATCTGGGAGAAGTTGGATGTATTGGACGAGACTGTTTACCTTATATGAGATTTCAAAATTTTCTCCTCCCCATATCTGCAGTCCTGGGTCATATAGACCCAGCTCAAAGAAGAAGTCTCTCTCTATGGCAAAGAGACCACCTGCCATAGCTGGAGACCTGTGGGTGTACGCGCACACGCACACGCACGCACACACGCACACGCACACGCACACGCACACGCACACACACACACACACACACAGACAAATCCAAACACAGGTATGTTCATACACAAGCATCTGTGTGTTCACCTAGAAGGCTTCTCTGCATGCAGGCACTGTATCATATAATCACATTCGCTTCAGTCAGTGTGTTAATTAACAACAGTGACAAAGAGAAAATGGGAACAGAAAGTCAAGCAAAATAAGCAATTAGTGAGACCGAATGTGAGGAAAGTTAGAACATGATAATGAAAAAATGACTGAGGGAAGGTGGGGTTGATGGTGCCCCAGTCCGAACCCGATTCACACCAGAGGTTCTCCTGTCGACCTGTGACTTTGTTTTTCCCTGAAGATCATAGCCAATGAAAGACTATGTAACCCCCCCCCCTCCCCTCCCCTCCTAAACTGGGATGGATTTGTGAAATTGCCCATAGTTACACCAAATCCACCAGAGCTGGACATATGACATATGAGTGAGGGTGCAGATCCCGAGGGGAACACGCCCCAACTAAAAACTTCACGTTGATTCCAGAACAGTCTTGTTAACCTGTAATGAACTATTGAACTACTATGGCAAGTGGTCAAGTGGTCTACATTAACACCCACCGCTCATTAATGTTGTCGAGTCTTTTTGAACCTTTTTGTAGGCTTAAAACAATACTATGTGAGTTACATTAAAAATACTATTCAATAAGGTCCTAATAGAAAATGAATGAGGGGCTACATATATTCAACGGTTAGTTCTATTAGACACCGACCAAAGAACCATCTCAGGAAGGCCGCAACAGCACCATGCTGAAGTCTCAGGTACGGTTTCATGGTTTTGGAAAGAAAGCACTTTAAAATGGTGAAAATGAAGAGGCCCCTTAAAGGACAGGACATTTTTTCGAACAGTTTGGATTATTTCCCAAAAGATAAAAAAGTTTTACATCCTCCCGAATAAGTAAATTCAAATTAGCAGGCATCCGAGACCTTAAGATATGGTGCAGCTGAATGCAAAAACAAAAGATAACAACAAAAACCCTCAATGTTCCCTGCTGATTCAGTAGAAAACTAATTTGGAAACCCACAACAAAATTAGTGATGTAATTGAAAGATAAAAACCAAATAAGCCAACTGAATAATATTAGGTCTTGTGTACGACAGTAAATCCAACCAAATGAAGAGACACACTGTGGTGTTTCCCAGGATTAGGACACAGTCAGTGAACAGAGGAATAATAAGTTAACCCTCAAAGGAGAGAGGTAGAGTAGGTGTAGATGAATTTGTTAATTGTGATATGCACCAAAGGTTAGAATCAGTTTTGAATTTGCTATAAAGTATATGAAGGTTCCCTAAAGTAGAAAAGTAAGTTGTGTATTAAAACGCCCTCTCGTTGTGATATTCCAGAGAGACGTAAAGACAGAGTTAGTGATGCAATAGGTTTTAACGTCAGACGTATTGCTGGCCCTGGTTCAGGTAAGCTGGGATCTGTCTGGCTACCGCTCATATGTAACAGGAGGCAGTTTTCAGTACCTATATGGCTCAGTCTGAGAGTGTCTTAGTGGTTTCTCTCTGTCTCCCAGAGGAATTCTCTTCCAGAGCAAGCTCCAATCCCAGGCTCCTCTAGCAAAGCCATCCTTGTCTCCTCCACCCTGGCCCTCGACGGTGAACTTCTGGCCGTGGATGGAATCGACCAGAGGCACCGTACACACCGTTCTGACAGAATGGAGGGGAGGGGCCATGCATACAAGATACATGGGAGGGGGGGTGTACACACGAAGGGGGGAAAAAGAGGCAAACACAGACAGCAGTGCCAGCGGAAACACAAAGACGTTGGGTGGGGTGTCGCAGACCAAGACAGAGTGAGACAGTGGAGGATAGGACAGGGGGGAGGGGGGGGGGGGGGGGGGGATGAAGACACAAACAGAACAGCGATGAGTGTTAGAATGCTGGTTCGGGAGCTTGTACCGGTAGGGTTGGGTGGTATGTGGTCGGCTGGACTTCTCTCTGTCGCTAAGTGGTACCCTCTTCCAGAGCATGCTCCAGTCCCATGCTCCTCTAGCCAGGCCGTCGTCATCTCCACCCTGCTGGGGCTCCAGAGTGTACTCATTCCCATCTATATAGTCTATCAGGGGCACTGTGCACACTGTCCTACACACACATACATACACCACTTTGTCTGTACGTACAGCTCAGACATGTGAAAGTTCTAAATGGATCACACTGTGCATGGTAGGACACAGAGCTGCAGTCGTATCTGTTATTACAGGGTTGTCCCATTTTACCCCCTGTACAACGTATATGGTGCAATTGTGTACAGTGGGATGGTGTGAGACACTGTACTGGTGGTAAGTGACTGGACCCTGCTTATGCAAAAATATACATAACACCCCCGCCCCTCTGGTCAGAGGGCAGCTCCTCTAACCTTTTAGCCACAGCTGCCCCACGTGTCCTGTGAATAGTGTTGCAATAAATGTGATGTGAATTGAACAGAGGGCAAAGATCATTGTTGTCATAGTTAGAGGTATAAAGACCGACAACACTTTGATAAAGCCGAGCATGACTATAATCTCCTGAGGTTATAATTGTGCGGCTCATCAGTGTAAATCACACTCTGGGACAAAATCCTACAATACTGCAATACGCTGTCTCAGAGGCAATGGCCACAATCACCAGCCACCCTGTGTGATTATCCATCTTTAAAGCTGTTCCTCAACTGCCTGAAATATGTCAGGTCCCATGTTTCAGCGCTAATAGGGGGATTACAATGAACAACCAATGAAAATGTAAAAAATCTGTTAAGTATGAGCAACAGATAAAACATTTTTACCAATTGCTAATTATTGCATTTGTTCTATTCTGTGTCAAACTAAACAGAAAGTACCATGTGTATGAGAGTAGACATGTGCTGAAAATTACAATGTAAGAATGTGACTATCTATCTATGAAGATATGAAATAACATGTAAATGGTGTATTGTATATACGTGTGTGTGTGTGTGTGTTACCTGTCTTTTGAAATGGGAGCGACCAGTGGAGCATACCAGTTGATTCCAACTTCACAATGAGCATCCAGGTAGATCAGTACCTAGAAAAGACAGACATTTTGAAGGTAAGCATTTAAAAATAGCAATGATAAACATGTACACAGCACAAGATGTGCAGTGGAGCAGTATGAGCAGACGATACCTGTCCTTGAGTGGACTTCTGTGCTCCTATACTCCTGGCCTGAATCAGCCCTTCTCTCTTCTCGTTTCTGAAGACTTTGACAAGACCATTCCATTGCTTGATGTAGTCGTCCAAACGCTCCTTCAGATGAACTACACACACACACACACACACACACACACACACACACACACACACACACACACACAGGTCAGAGAGTGTCTGCAGCTTTTATATGTAATTTGATTTTTAAACCACTTTAAACAGGTTCAATTCATCTCCGATTTCACCACCATCCAAACCACAGGGCCTCTGTTATATACAGCACGGAGAAGATCTTTGAGAGTTCATTCACAGTTCATTCGCTGCAGGTCTTAGTCTGCACTGAGCTCAAAAACATAGAACCTTTCATAGATTTTGAAATAACGTTACCAATGTAATTTCATGATTTTTGTATCTGAGGCAGATTTGGAGCATAATGCATTCCACACATTACTCTGAGGCCATGAGATGAAACGGAGAGCATTTCTGCAGTGGTAAGTGCTGAAGGAGGTAACCCACCTTTGTTGCTGAAGTCATCTATCATGACGATCTCTGCGAGGTATTTCCTGGGTGTCCTCTTGATAACACTGTGGACGGTTCTCATAAGTGTAGACCAGCCTTCGTTGTGGAAGACTATCACCACACTGGAGGTGAGCAGTCTGTCGTCGTAATGCCAGTACTTACACCTGGGGGTGGAAGGTGGGATGTCACTTACATTAATTCAGAGTTCTCATTAGGAATTCCACTTACACTTGCAATGTTGCATTAGGTTAAAGGTAGAATGGTACAGGATTAGGAGAAATCTAACGGAGAAGATGCCTGTTGCTGTTACTTTCAGAGACACTACAGTGTCAGAATATTTTACTGTATATTTCTTATGAATCTGATCTCATTAAATGTGTACACATTATAGTGATAAAGTAGGCAACTGGCTTTGCTGGAGGTATGTGTTTGTCTTCTTGCTGAACAATGTGGGGAACCAGTAATATTTTGGTTTAAAAGTATAAAATATGGCTATACACTGTCTGATAACATAATGACCACACCGAGCACAGGCATGTGGACATTAAAGACGTAGAAGGGGACATTTGTTATGTTGTAATATCTATCAATGACTCATTTGAAGTGTTAGTACATGGTTAGTATTGCTCCTGCTCTATATATTTCTATAGACAGTATGTATATGTGTATAAGTGTGTATATGTCTATGAATGCTGATGTTGATTTGTGTATGTATATTCGCAACACATTTATTATCATTCCTCATATTATGATTATTATTATTAGTAGTAGTATCATGATCATCATCAGAAATTATTTGTCTTACTAATGACTAATTCATGCTCTTATTTCCAGTAGGGTTGATTACTGCAATGGGCAGTTCACAGGCCTCCCGAAAAAGACCAGTAAACAGCTTCACATGATACAAAATGCAGCGGCAAGATTTCTTACAAAAACAAAAAGAACTGAGCACATGTACTGAAATCCCTCCACCCAGTAAGTTACAGGGTTGACTTTAAAGCATTGCTGCTTGTTTTCAAGTGGCTTAATGGGACAGGGCCAAGGTATCTACAGGGCATGTTTCAGCAGTACGTACCACTCAGATCCCTCAGATCACAACATCTATTTGAAAAACCCACTGTCCGTGATAAACAGGGTGAAGCAGCACTCAGCTACTATGCGGTTCACCTCTGCAACCAGCTTCCAGAAGGCATCAAAAAGGCTCCAACCACTTCCAATTTGAAGTCTAGACTCAAGAACAAACTTTTTTCAGATGTCTTCTGCTAACTCACTATGCTTCCTTGAAGCATTATTACTTGCTGTGGTTTTGCTGTGGTTTTTATGATTATATTTTTATTTCTTCATTATTTTTTTATCCTATGCTTTTATCTTTTTACTATTTTTATACCTAATGTTCTCCTGCTTTTATTGCCTGTCATTTATTGTTTGTATGATCATGTACTGACCCTTGCTTTTATTTCTGTGAAGCACACTGTATTGCCACGGTGTATGAAATGTGCTACATAAACAAACTTGCCTTGCCTTACTGTCCATGCGGATCCTTTCCCTATGGGAATTATCAAAGTTCTATTCTCTTCTATTCTATTCCAATATCCAAAGTCTGTGTTTCTAAACCACCACTAAGAGCCATGAGGGCAGTGAGGCTTCTTACACACCACTGCTCATGCACAGCACAACATCCTATAGTCACTGTCTTGATACACTCACTCAAGTTTTGGATGATGAAGCAACTGCTTAGCGGGCTGTCTTTAAAAATGGTGAAATATCCCGACAGATATACGTCTGTACCTTTGTTTGCACTGAGATCTGTGTGTGATGAAATGGACTAGTCACACGTCTGCTTCATAGCTGATTACACCATCATATAATTACCTGAACGTGGAAAGTTGCTGAAATGTTGTGAAATGTGTGTATAATCAAAATCCAATTATCTTAATACGTCCTTCTGATTGGAGGTTTAATGTGCACAGAAGGAAGACGAGTACTGACAATTCTAAGCTTTTAGAATTATAATATTTCAGACGATTATAGTATTTTAGATGACTGGGTTAGCATTGCACCAGAAATTATGGTGGAAAAAATGTAGAATAAGAAATTAGAGTACAGGCATTTGACACAGGTGTATGTTCTGTTAAAGATTTTTTTTCTGATGAGTGGGAAATGGGTTAAATGAGAAAGAGGTTTTACTGCACGACACAACCATTCTATTGATATTGTTTCTGTTGTGCTTTCTGTGATGAAAAAAAAAGAACTTTAAACCCTCCAGATCAAACTGATGCTTTTTTCCAAGATGACCTAGGTGGATTGATCATGGTGGATTAAGGATTTGGTCATGTAAAAAACCGGATCAACAGTACAGACCTGTGACTCTGCTCAGCAGGGTGTGTAGGGTTACACCTAGGAATTGTTTTCCATCTCTCTCTCTGCATTTGTTTGACTAAACCAAACAGGTCAGGGAATATAAATAACAACGAACAACAAACTCTATGAATCACTCACAGTTCTCTCTTCTTTTATCTATCCTGATTAACCCACTGTCTGAATGCTCAGAAACGTAACACTACTCTGACATTATTTGTTTACATGGACACAAATGATTAGAATGAATCAGAATAATAATACTTTGTGTTAATAACAATCTTTCCACAACACGACCTATGTCTCACAAAAAATCTTTTAGCAACCAGGGAGGAGAATGACTCTGCAACTCACACCTGTTTTAATCAGCTCACCTCCAACTGACATTCAATAGGAACACAAGGCCCAGGCGAGCACGCCACTCTCTTTTCCTACGCTGTATGCTATGGCAGATATCTCTGTCCATTCCAGTGCACAGCAGCAGTTGTCTTCCAGCTGGTAGCATGTGACTTGAGCTGTGAACGTTTCGTGCAATATCTGTTTTTTCCAACTTGGGACAAGGTTACCTTTGGTCAATGTCATCATTCAGATTCAAATCCAATAGTGGTGAGACAGCAAGATAATAGAACTCCTTTCAATTCAACCATCACAAAACACCTTGAGGCAGTTTATCTGTTTCCTTCTTCCTGTTCGTCATTACCAGAGTGTTGTAACGTCAGACCTGACAGCAGTGAGATAAAATACTGGAAGGCATTGGATTAAAGAACTTTTCCTTGAGTCAGCAAGAAGATGAACCTGTAACTGACTGATTATATGCCAGATCTGTGGAGGGATTAGTCACCTGCCACGATTGATGATGTCCTAACATGGGCATTGCATACTAGGAGAACTAATTAATATTAATGAAGCGGCTGTGTGTCAGTGCTTTAGGCTGAACAGTTAGAACACAACAACATAGGTGTAAAAGGCATGATAGTCTGGATTACTCACTCTTCATGGCGTATATCGTTGATGGTTCTGTCCAGTGAGATCATGTCACTGGCCACCATGTTGAAGCCAAACTCTTTGACGGAGGCCTGGACCGCGTCTTTGTACTCTGGTCCCAGAACAAAAGGCTTCCCTTCCTCTCCCGGACCATCCTGGACCCCATGAGGCTCAGGTACTTCTGGCTCAAAGTTTCCCAGAACACCTTTCTTCAGGACGGGGTCAGTATAGACGTGGGTGTGGGGCTTGAACGTCACATACTGCTGCTGGATCACCTCCTTCTGGTCGGGCTGCTGGTCAGGGTTCTTGGGCTGTTTGGCTGCTCCTTCTCCTCAACATAAGCAGAAATTAGTCAATCTCAGTGTGACCAAAACATAGATGGCTATTTCCTATCATCAAAATTAGTACAGTGATGGCAAAGACAGAAACACAGTGTCATTTTTCAAGACGAGCCAGTCTGACACGTTTGCCAGGAGGGATAGATGCACATTCCGATAGAGACGATGGTAAACAGGCATGTTTTGAGATGAATGAGCCGATAGTGGCTGTGCCTCAGGGGTGAGAGTGGTCATCCTCTAACCAGATGGTTAGCTGTTCGATTCCTAGCGTTCCCCATCCCCCCAGAAGGATCCCTGGGCAAAATATTGAGCCCCATGCTTTCACAGAGAAAAGTGCTGCACATGCATGAGCTGTATGAATGCCAAATGTACGTGCTCCCTACAATTACTTTCCCCTCACAAATATAATCAGTGTTACAAGATCATCACTAAGCACACATGTGAACACGCAACACACATTTGTTTAAGCAAATGAAAACAGTTGTGAGAAAGATCACTTTCATCTGACATCAGACAGTAGAGAGCTCAGTGTCATTAAGTGGCTGTGATATTGCACCTTGCTGAGCACATAATGCAGTTAAAAGCTACGCTGTGCCTCCAAGCGGATCCATGACGGACACATTGGCAACATATTAAATTAAAATAAAGCTGCAGATTCACCTGTTGAGGGCAGACGGCAGAGGACGATGTTATGTGAGAAGCTGACCACAGATTCATGTTTTACTCACTGTAGTGCATCACTCTGTATCTGTCAGAGATATGCTCACTGAGAGAACAGGATGACCCGAGGTCATGGAAGGATTTCCCTCCACACAGCAGCACGAGAGGAAAGAGGGCTCACTCTGCAGCAACTTCTGAAGACTGAAACTGCTCCTCAAGCATACAGTCCCAAAACGTATTCAGAAATGTAGATCATTTGAGAATGACTGCTGGTGACACTTAGATAGATTCTATAGGAAAACATGTTAAGCACATTTTCACTGCTCCTTCTCAACACCCTCAGTGAGGTTTAAGTCGAGTGATTATGCTCCACCACTCACAGGTTAAACCCATCTTAAGTCCTGGTAGATAGGTTTCACGACCCATTGCATGGCAGGTCCATGTGTTGGATTATGTGGAGGCTTGAGATGTTACAAAATGAAACGTACCATGTTTGAGCCTGATGGAGTTGAGATCAACCTCCACTCCTTCCACATGAGGCCAGGGCACCACTGGTTTAAATTGATCGACTAGGTCTTCTTTAGGCAGCACGTGGTCTTCCTGCAGGAGATAAGGAGATGTGACAGAAGCCAGATTAGGATAAAGATATGTTGATGTTTTTTTCCAGATTAGAAGCAAAGGAGAGATATCAACCAAGACTGAGTTGATTTAAGTTAGATTCCCAAGTGGCTATAATTTCAGGAATGCACAGATCAATATTTGAACCATTTGCATGCGAAGTATTGTAGCGCATGAACAAACTCCTCAGAGACAGTTTTGGCTAAGACTAAATCATTCAGTCCTCATCCATCAGATTCCATTATACTCTACACAGTGCATTCTGTCTTCTTCAGGGGCCGATTGAATAAGTGGAGAGGGCACACAGATGACCCTTGGTTGTAAACTGATCATAATGTCCCTTTTGTTGTCTTTTCAACTCTGCCCATAAAACATGTGGCCACGTGTCAACAGAGACAAGGCCTGCCGAGAATCAGGAGACCAATGTGGAACTGAAAGCAGGGTGTTTGCATATGCTTTGGTTAAAATTCAGAAAAACAATAATAATGCTGTTAACATGGTTTCACTTTTCATTTAAACTCAAAATGTGTTTAGTTTGTCCACTCTGGGCTACTGTAAAACAACATGGGGGTCTTCCATTGAGAGGACCCGCTCCTGATGCAGATGTAGAGGGTTAATTCTCGGGGAATGAAACGATCTTAACATTCGGATATGCAAACTGATTATCAGTAGAATTGTTTAGTATTCCATTTCCTCCCATAGACATACAAATAATTCCACCTGGAAACTAAACCTTAAAAAATAGACAAAAACAATAACAGCCTCTTACAGAACAGGGTGAGGGTTAGGTGATGGTTCCAACATGCAACTTCACCAATAGATGTCACCAAATCTTACACACTGCACCTTTTCAGAAAGTCACGCTCATTCTGATTTACAGGATGTGATCATCCAAATATGTAGCTCTTATATCATCGAAGCGGCACCCGTTTGACACGAACTGAAGCCAAAACCATCAATGCTCCACGCACAGTGCAACACATGCGCTGTATGTGAAGCAAGTTCCGCATGGTGGTTTTCATGCGGACACACATCCTGAAGTGCGGGTTATGACTGGAGTCATCACAGCGCTGAACAAATACAGGAAGTAACATCAATGAAACCCTTTCTTCCAAACGGTGTATGTGTATCCGCTGGAAGATCAAGGCGGTTAGGGACAGATCTCCATGACAACCAGAGTAGTAAAGCTCGCTGAATGAAAAGCGTGTTCTGAGCGTGTTGTTTTAAAAGGACGATGACCGCCTCCGCCAGAATTATCGCCCACCGTCCTAACACTGCTCCCACACACCAGCGTATGTGTTTAAACGTGCATTTCTTGAGTTATGCTAACACCGATAGCTCCTTATCTCACGAGTTCGTGCGCTCCTCGGATTGGCACTTCTGCTCTGGTCTCGACTCACCCGCTTTCTGAAGGGGTCCTCGTCGTTGGGTTTGGGCGACAGGGACGACCAGAGCACCACCAAGCCGATGAATGTCCCAATGAAAAGCAAACTCCGCAAAAGGAATCCCACCTTCAGCCTCATGTTGGACGGTCCTCCCGGCGAGCCAGGCTGTCGAACAGCTAAGCTAGGTTAGCCGCTACTCCTCGCTCGCTCGCTCGCTCGCAAGCTAAGGCTTACCGGCTAGTGACTGGAGGCAAACAACTACCTGCCAGCTAACGTTTGAATGTCAACGGTGCCACTCAGTCGATGACAGGTGAAGGTGCGGCTGCCGCTGGAGTGATACGTGTTGTTCCAGGGAGCGGACAGACAGTGGGTGGGGGGCGGGAGTGCTGCTGTTGCTACGTTCGTGTTAACACTACTGGTGCTCCCGTCCCGCTAACGCTCGTGCTGGTGCTGCTGCTGGTACTGCTGCTGACACGGCTCGGCTGGTGGAGCAGCTTCACTGCTCAGGTTCTGCCCGTGTCACTCACTCTCCACAGGCTGCGCTGTAGCGTCCGCCGTGCCCACCCACACACACACACACACACACACACACACATACAGTGTCGTATGCACGCGACTATAGCAGCTCAAGGTTAACACCTGGGCATTTCTGTGGCGTTTCGCTGCTTCTGGCTGTTGAGGCGTATAAAAGCGGAAAGCAGGTTTTGCCGGGTCTATCGGAGGTTTGAGGAGGTCTGTCTGGTTCTCCAACCTGCACCTTCGGGCAGGCGTTTGGCTCACGGGCGGATTCATTGCTGGGATACAAAGACAGGGGGCAGGTAACGATGAATAGAAGCAGATGACACTTTTTAAATGTACAGCGTTGTGGCGATGTCTAGGTGGGGACAGAGCAGCAGGTAGTGAGTGGAGTCCAGGTGTGTACATGTACTTCTGCATTCTTCAGACGTCACTGTGTCAGCACTCCTTGGAAAACGTTACTGTTGGATAATTATACTGATGTTTTCTTAGGGTGTACATCATCAGAATGTACAGCGTATTGTTTGTATGGAGCCTTTTATATTTGTACAATGAGCTGGTCTTCTCTACAGAGGCCGCCATGTTTTTTGTACAGTGGCCCAGAATGGACAAACTCATCACCCTTTGACTTTTATGACAACTAAACTAGCAACGATATATTGTTCAACATGCTAGGGAAAAAGGAGTGGGTTGGGGAGTACACACACACACACTCCTGATGGGCCCTCCTGGCTGTAGCAGGTCAGACCACATCACTCAGAGGAGGGGCCCCTTCGCTGGGGCCCTGAACCCATAGCTGGAGCCTGGGACACCATCATGTTGGTGATAATGTGACCACGTGTGACCCGCTTCCAGATTTGCCAGGTTAACTGTAGGTTCATCTGCAGCTGACCTCGGGTTCAGGCTCTGTTCAGATCTGCTGTGGTCCAGAGGAGATAGACAGACTCTGAAACAGACTCAACACTGCTGCAGAGAAGAAGTGCTCCAACAGGACTAACAAACATGTTGGCCAACAGCTTAACCCTTTCCAGCAGGCACACCCGGCAACATGTTGCTTTGAACACTCCAATAGCAACATGCTTGACTTTTGTCAGGGTTATACGTCTGATCATTTTAAAGAAATTCACCTTTGTCCAATTCCCCATGTTTTCAATGACTAGATTGGTTAAAATGATGATCTATTTACTGAGTTGCAGTAAATTCCGTTACTACTTGTACTTCAACATACTCTGAAGCTCAAAAGGTGTCCAAGTTACTTCTCTACTTTCAACACCTTAAGCTACTGTTCATGATATGCACATACAACACATGGAGAGTAAATAAAGTGTAATACTTTATTAGAGATTACCCAACAATACAATACTGTAGATACATGTACACCTGAGATGATTGTGTGATTTGTCAGTTAACACAAAATATATCCACAATTGATAACAGTCAAATGCCAAATAGTTCCAGATTTCCGACTTCTTTTTTATTTCTTGAATCCAGATTCGGAATTCATTTTGAATCATCATGTTGCTATTTTGACAAAAATCAAAAACAGAATGGGAGACACAAGACAAATACTCATGCTACACACAAAATGCTAATCTTATGTGGTATATTACAGACGCATATCAGTCACAGTGGTTTTACTTCTGCAACGTCCGTGTTAACACTTTCAATGCAGCTTTTTAATGAAACTCACACAGTTTGACTTAAACAACACGATCATTGCACATAAGAGTATTTTAAAACAGTTTCACATGTCAGTAAAAAAACCTACAGCAGTAGAGACATCTCTCTGTGCGAATGACTTAACAGTTGAATTCAGCTACTGGCTTTCTATGCTGGCTCTGACAATCAATAATGTAATCATCTCCTCAATAAACACCAAGTGTTATTCACATTTGATTATTGAGGGGAAATATATTGTTATTATTAACATATTCTGCTTAGTCAACACAAAGAGCCAACGTTAGTTTGTAAGTGCCAATAAAATTACGATTTAAAAAAATAGAGAGACTGTGGTAGTTATGGCAACAACAATGTACTGTATGTAGCTGAATGCATGTTGTGTGTTCTATAGTTCAATGACAGTGACAATGTTGCAGTAATCAGTCACACGGTAAAAACCTTGGTGATGATCTGTTAGGATGTAATGTTGTGAATTTGGAGTGTGGCACATTGTGTGTGTGTGTGTGTGTGTGTGTGTGTGTGTGTTTGTGTGTGTGTGTGTGTGTGTGTGTGCCTTCTATGTATGCTCCAGATAGCTAGTGAGCAGGGAGGGTAGAGGAAGGCAAGAGAGATCCTTCAGTCTGGATCGTCCAATCCGATCCCTGATCTGGATACGACACAACTGGCAAAGACTCCTCGGAGACACTGTGAGACGGAGACAGCGACTCTTAACTCGGTCCTGTGCATCACTAATTCAGTATCTTTTCAACGGGTAGCGAGGGACTGTACCTTCGAATCTTTGTAGCAGCTGCTGCGTTTTTCCACCGCGGGGCGCCACCTCCACAGGTCGCCGATCACTGCCGTCCCTGAGGTTGACATCAGCTCCGAACTCCAGCAACAGCAACACCTGGTCGGCATCGTCCTGTCTGGCAGCCACGTGCAGAGGACTGTCTGCTGCTTGGCCTGCATTGACTTTGGCTCCTGTAAAGGAAGAGTGGAGAGAGGCCATGATTCCAGGCTCCGCTTCATTACTGCATTCAGACCACAATAAACTCATTAAAGGTGCAGTGAGCAACATTTTTGTTCATTTTTGTCACTTCTATCTGTAGAAATAGAATTATGAAACAATTACATATTGGCATTTTTACAAATGTATAATCTTGATATATGACTTGGCCTTTTACATCACCCTAAAGTGAGGCTTTTAATGTACATTTACATCAGGAGCGGAGCCTCGCTATGGGGGCTGCCATGTTTTTACAATAAACCAGGGAGGATGCAGAAAACGTCCTTTGAGTTTTGGTGACAACCACTGGTTCTTCTGCATGCCACTTCACCAATAGATGTTACTAAATCTTACACACTGTCCCTTTAAAGGTACAGTGTGTAAGATTATGATGTGTCACTTCTACTGGAAGACAAAATTAAATACTGAAATTTTCATAATCGCCTAAATCAAATCTTCTTTCCTATTACCTTTAAATGAGCCAATTGGTATATATTTACATGAGGAGTGGGTCCTCTCCGCCATGTTTTTACAGTAGTATAGAGTGGGCATACTAAACATCTTTTGAGTTTTAATGACAAGTGAAGTCAACTAAAGGTTCCCCTGCATGCAAGCAAGGGTAAGGGTGAGGTCATATAGCATGCAACTTCACCACTAGATGTCACCAAATCTTACACACTGTACCTTTAAACAAAACAACCATAAAACATGGTTGAATGACGCACATCAGCAGCTAGGAGGGATCATCACAAATCATCCCTCTCCATAAATGCTGGGTCGGGAGTAGTGGGAGTCCCTCCACAGTGCAGCAGCAGACAGGTGTGCGCCTGAAAGGAGGAGGGTGCCGTGAACAGGAAGTACCTCTGTGCAGCAGGATCTTAGAGCAGATGGTGTGTTGGTGCAGACAGCTCATGTAGAGAGGAGAGCCCAGGTGAGACACCTCATAGTCTGGATCTGCCCCGTGGGACAGCAGGGACTCCACACACTGGCTGCTTCCTGCACACACACACACACACACACACACACACACACACACACACACACACACACACACACACACACACACACACACACACACACACACACACGATGAAACATTCAGACATGATGAATCATTCCTCACACTCCCCCTGCTGGGCATCTTTTGTCATGATAAAAACCTGATGCATAAAACGTAGCATCCGCTGGCTGATGGTTTGAATATGCCGCCCTGAGGTTAGACCAGTACATTCGGTTAAATTCCACAAAGTCGGGTGATGTTATGTCTGAGAGAGATAAGTGACATTTACCTCTTTTACAAGCTTCATGCAGGGCTGAGGGGAAGTGTGCATGTGAGGTGTGTGTGCGCGCTCCGTTCTGCAGAAGTAGTTCCAGGCAGCCAACGCTCCCAGAGGAGCAGCAGTTGTACAGAGGAGTGGCGCCGTCGATAGTGGCTGCATTAACCTGTGAACATGCATAAATATCAGCAATGCTATTCATGACAATACAAAACACACACACTGACACACACAGAGATAGTATAATGGAAAGAAGAATTATTACATTAGCTCCAGCGTTGATTAAAGCTCTGACACAGGCTACATGTCCTGACAGGCAGGCTTCATGGAGAGGAGTCACATGATCGATGGTCACGATGTTTGCGTGATATCCCTGGAAAAGAAAAGCATCAAAGCAAACAGCCTTTGAACATTTGTATTACTAACACATTATGAGTCTCAGTCTGTTCCGACTTCATTCAGACTTCCTTTCTGATTTGAAGGAACTCTGGGTATGTGCACATTTCCTGAATGCACAGATTCTTGTTGTTAGGGCATTAGTTTCTCTGCCGGTTCAAAATATAGCATTTAATCAAAGTTATTGAGGTGATCTGGCAGACTACATAAAACAGACTGCATAAAACAGGTTGGAGGCTGCAGTCACTGCTGCAGTTTATCTGAGGACGCAGAGCCTGGTGCTGACTCACTGGCACACATACATTTTTTATTTGGGTTGAGGGTATGGAGAGTAAACATTGTTCCCAACCTGGCAAAGCACTCCTCTTGGCCATTAAAGGCATTAAAGTATATAAAAAAAAAGGCCGAGCAGCAGAGTCTATACATTGTTTGTTTGGTCTCTCAGGAAAATCCTGCATGATACACCTTTAAAAATGCACATGCCAAATGTGCAGCTAAAATGTAGAGCCAACACTGCCTCCTACTGGACACCTGCTTGGCAAGGATCCAAACCTCACTTAAAAATGTGGCAGCTGTCAGCAGATCAATTTGTGTGTGTGTGTGTGTGTGTGTGTTACCTGGGCCAGCAGAGTGCGCAGAGCAAGCAGTCGGCCCTGAGAAGCTGCTTCATGAAGAGGGGAGCGATCTGCCCACGATCCTGGACACACAAGATAAAAACAGAGACCAGAAAATATACATGTTTTCCTTGAAGTGAAATGTAGAGCGACTTCCACGATACTGGTTCATCAGTGTTCACGTGTAAGTTAATGGCTCCTAGTTACAGTTTCTGAACAGAATAGAAATACTCTATAATACTAATAGAAAACCCTTACTCTTATTAAAGTACAAATCAATGCAGAGATATTATGAAACGTTTATTTTTGTTGTTGGCTGAATGATTACCTGACTGAAGATGACGAGTTGGTGATGAATGAAACAAGATTTATTTTTGTCAACTAAAATAAAATTGCAAACTGAACATGTATTAGCTTTAATGAATAGAGCTGTGTTATTGTAAATGAAGGGAATATGTGTCTACACAGAATATGTAGCATGACCCAAGGTTATATTTACACTGTTTCTCAACAGCTGTGGAAGCTGAGACTCCACTCAGAATACACACACACGCACACGCACACGCACACACACACACACACACACACACACACACACACACACACACACACACAGTCCTAGTTACAACATACCCATATCTCCGTCTCCCCACGGCACATCCAGCCACCGGTACGTGTACGACATCTCCAATCTTAAAGAGGTGAGAGGACCTCCACACATTTCCTTGTACTTGTGGAGAGTCTGTCAGGGTGTAGATCATTTTACAGCACAGGCCGAAGAAATACTAAAAATAACTCTGAAATACCACTGCTCTTTTCACAGTCATCTAAAACTATCCAGTTTCGATGAATATGATATTACTTCAGTTGACAGTCTACAGCAGATGAGGCCACACTCCATTCGTATCAAAACACTCCCATATAACTGATGACTTTGGACCCACATAACACTCCTCTGAACAGCTGCCTCACATCTTCCCCATTATTGGGGATTGATACATCGTCACCGTCACTGCGTCACCAAGTCGTGTGCTGCGATGTTTTGCTAGAGATGACCACCATGAAGCTCAGTGTCAATGTTACCATGGTAACCTGCCTTATCTCTTTCTACACTTCAAATGAGGAGAAGCCCCATCACCTCTTGGCCTTGCCAGCATTGCATCTTGATATAAACTGAGATTCACTGCACTCATTCATGCCAGTGGTGACTGTGCATGAAAGAATCGCCCTGGAAATGACAGAGCAGTTTGCCATTGGACAGGGGAGAAGAAATGAGCATGTTCAGCCCGGTGCTGTGCTCCCATCAGAGCCAGAGCCCATTGAAACCCAAGTCAGAGGCATTTGGCACAGAAGTGCATACTGATTCAAAACATTCTCATGGCACAAAAACACACTCATACAATAAAATAAAATAAAAATTACAAAAAAAAGATTATATTTGTCTCTCAGAGAAGTTGTGTCTTTGATGTGGATGCTGCTGCCTCCACACTCTGCATGCCGTGTTTGATCATCTGCTGTTTCCTGGTGACAGTGAGAGGTCAGTGCCAGTCACGAGTAACAGGCTGGTTCAGCGCTCTGTGTGATCACAGAGTGGTCGAGATCAAACAGAGGTGATGATGAACTTCAAAGGGCGGCGGTGAATCAATGACCTCAGCTCCTACGGCTCACGCAACACAACGAGCGGCTCCACCGCGCTGTCACTTCCACTTTGAGAGGAGGCTCAACACAGACCAGCAGCAGGAGATGCAGAGTGTGTGACGACACTGGGATGGTAGATGTTGCAGGGGGAGGGGCTGAGACATAAAGGGGTGGCAGCGGTGGGCGTGCGGCATCTTGATATGGGGCAGGATTCAGACCTGTGGAGTCTCAGATTTGTCCTGTGGGACTGGCGCAGGAGTGAAACAGCAGAGCTGGCGGTGCATTCAGGAAACATTCATCAGGCTCATTGCAAAGGCCAAAACAGAACTAGACAATCGTGGCCCCGCCCCTCCAGTCTGAGCTGTGATGGATGATGGGCAGCACAATGATTATAGCTGCTGCTGTGGCTGTGGATCAGGAGGTTTAATCCCAGTGTTCCACGTGATGAGGAGTCCTTAGGGGGAAGGGTCGTATATGTTCACATACTGTACGAATATCTGAGTCAGGGTTATAACCATAAACTGTTGCACCGAGTCAACATGTGAACATGTACATGCTGTGAAATGTCTAACTGTGAGAGAGACAGGATGTTTTACTATTAGTGAACGGACACTCTGATAAAGCCTCGGCCACCCTCTGGCCAGCCCTTGTATGAAAGTCTAGTGCTGCCACTGTATATTAAGAGGAATATGTGCTCAGCATATCAATCACTCACTCGTGTCGGATATCGATCAGATATCGATCAGGTCCAGAAACACATCAGTGACAATATCGATGAATACAAGGAATTAACACTGATGGATTTGCTGTGTAAAATATCTCAAAGTGAAGTTCTGTCCTACTACTTAGTATACAGATTACAACCCGTAAGAACCTGGTGTTCCAGCTCATGGATTGTTCATTAAGGATATCCATGAGTGATTCGATCAATAGGTGGAGAATCTTGACTGTTGTATCATGAGAAAGCAAATGGATTGTTACACAGACAAGGCGAATGGGGACGGATCATAGAACTTAAATCACAATCAAAGGTGGAAACATGCATCTTTACTCAGTGACCTCATACATACATGTATACACACGGACCTATGCACTTCAATAACAGAAAGGGGGGGGGGGGGGCGTTGCTGCGGACCTATGCACTTCAATAACAGAAAGGGGGGGGGGGGGTCGTTGCTGATTTTATAAGACAATGTTTTGACAGAGTGTTACAAAGGCAGGTTTTGTGATGAGTTTGTTTATTATAGCACCATTGAAAGGTGTGTATTTGAGTCCTCACTCATTCTGTCTGAACAACTGTCATAACAACAGCTGTCCAGCTCTGTATATCTGTGCGGCGTTACTTAGTGTTAATTTATTTTATGAGCGTTACTCTACTACAGTCAATGGAGCATCACCACCACCTTCATCATCATCATCATCATCATCACCTGGTAATTGCAGCCATCACAGCAAGTGATGTATAGTGTGACAGATGGGGATGGGTATGCAGTCACTACTCTCTGAGAGTATCTGTTAAAGGTGCAGTGTGTAGGATTTTATTAATTCATGAAGAATGTCAAAATGTAATTGTTTTGTAATATTTCCAGAAGCGAGAAAAAGTAACACAAATCTTACACACTGCACCTTTAATACATAATAACTAAATATTTCAGATGCATATAGAGCTATTTTACGTATCTATCTTCGTACTTATAACGGTTGGAATCACAAGCAGAATCTTTAAAAACACAAACAAATATGTTGCAGAAGCACAAATACTTCTTAATACTTGTTTTTAATGATCATTCTTTAACTGTGTCTTCCTTGAACACCAGTGATGCTGCTGGAACCCTAATGTCCTGAGGGAATTTCCCAAGGGATTAACACAGATTCATCTAATCTAATCTACAATATGTGTTCTGTTATTTAATATTTCAACATTGTTTTCTGAATCTTGCAAAAAACACAATTTGAACTTCACATTTTGGAAAATGTCGAAGTGCATGTCTGATATGAGTTTTACTAACTTGATAATATCAACATGAATTACCAATGGCAGAATTTGCATATTAAATAAAGTTCTGGATAAAACGTCATCAAACTGTAATATAAATATTAAACGTGTCTAGCTGTTTGTTTTGGCAGCAGCTGCAACAGCTCAGCTCTGGACTCACCCTGGCTGGTCAGAATGCCCCAGCAGGCCTTCTTCCTCTCCGGGCCGTGTTCGGGAGGCGGTCCGGACTCGGCAGCTCTTTTCCGGGGAGACACCTCCTGGGTTCCGGTCGACACCTCCGGCATAGTTAGGTGCTGTCGCGCCCACAGCTCAGAGTCCACTGACCGCAACAGAGCAGTGGGGGGCGGTGCGGAGCTCAGAGGAGCGGTATGATTGGCTGAGCGGGTTTGTTGTTATGGTCGACGCACATGACCGCCTCACATGCGCGCCCACGTGTACACTACAGGGGCTATTTTTGTCCCTAAAGCGGAAAATAGATGTATGGTAAATAGAAACGAAGGATATCATTCCGTACAACATGGTGATGGACACTTGTTAATGTTCTGCAAGATGGATACTCTGATGCTAATGCTGTCAGAAGTCATGCTTACATGGAAATAATAAGTATTTGGAACCATCTAAAATTCTTTACATCTCTGTGCACTTGCAGGTTGATAATCATAGTACAACCACAGGTGATGATTTTTTTTATCGCACTGGGACACAATATGACGTAATAAGGGCTCACTTTCGGTGATATGATTTACCAGAGCCTCACATATTGGGGATATTCGATGTCTTGTTTTAAGTTGTCATGGTGACATATGTTCTGCTCTGACAATAATGAACGTGGAAGTTAAAACATCAAAATAGTGTTAGCATCAGTGGCTGACCGACTGTATGTCAAGACACTGTAAGTCATAAAAGTATGTAATTGCAAATGCATGCAAACAGAGTCTCTCATCTAGTGAAGGGACTCATGTACATATGGGATGAGCAGACATGACAGCAGCATCCAGATCATATTTTGACCACCACAGTCCACACTTCATGATGGCACTCTTGGGGTCTGCCTGAGACATGTCATTGCTGCATGTCCACCAGAAGTGCTAGAAGGTGGCTGTTTACATCATTCACTGCATGTTTTAATGCAGGTTCTTCCCTGCAACTTTGCATGTTTGCCAAAACCATCAGCTTTGTAGTTGATATTTTGGCCACATTTGCAAATCTTACCCATGAAATCAAAAGTGGATTGTTGTTTTGTGTCATGTTGTTTCATGTTGACCACTCTAACTTTCAGCCAGACTCTGGGTATTGCCCCCACCAGCGTACACCACACAACAGCAGGGAAACATAAGAAGCAACCACTATGTATAACTTGGCATCTGCATTTTTCTGAAGTATGTCAAACCGTTGCAGCCTCAATCTGAACCTGATTGGTTTAAAAGCTATGTTTTTTGTTCTTTGATTTTTTATAGATTTATATTTGCACTATTTTGAATTCCTGGACTGCTAGAATGCTGTACAGAACCTGTTTTGAAAATATTATGTAGAAAGAAAGAAAAAAAACACAGATCATACCTGCTATTTTTTGAAATCCTTATATAGTTTTATTCAATTGCAATTTTACTGTTGAATGTTCATCTTTACAACTTGTGGTAACATTTTCACCATTCATAACAGTTCATTCAGCATGTTTGTGTGTCACTTTGTAATAAATATTAAATAAAAATGTTGATGAACGAATTGATGAATCTTGTGTATTTGTGGGCCTAAAATCTTGATACAATTGGTCAAAGTGAAGAGAACAACAGTGAAGAGACCTAGGTGAAGCTGTGCTGAAGAGATACCAAAGCAGGGCCTGGTGAACAATTCTTTCTGTGAAATGTAAAGGCAAGATGAAAGGTATGTAAAAACGGACATAAAAGGCACAGACCAAAAAGGGTTCAATCGTGACACATGATTGGAAAGGTGAGATGAGGGCCTTTAGCTGCAACGTGCAAACTCACCACTTGATAATTATACAAAAAGGCAATAACTAAACATACATTGGACTATTATCTCGTTCTTAGTATTTATATGCTATTCATCTGTATGCACACTTTTACTTCATACCATTTTATTTTCTGTTCGTGCAATTGATTTCTTGTGTACAGTTATTTTTTTGGCAGTATATTTTTTCATGGACTACTTCCGCTTACTCATCACTCATATTTAAGTCGATTTCCTGTTTCCTACTGGATCAAGTTAACGATTATCTAACAAGACCGGACGTCAAATAAACAACACTGACCAATTGTCAGTCATCTATCATATAGCACCAGTGTTATTTTCTGTTGGCTTCAAAATTATTCAACCAATCAAAACCGTTGTCGGTCCAATATTTTTAGTCTACTGACAAAAGATCGCTCATATATCAACTACAGGTGCTTTTATTGTGAAAATAGAAGGAAGTGAGCCGTTACTACCGCACACTAGACCTAGTTTGCCTTCAGCAGCTAGCCGTTAGCCTCGTCCAGTGTATGAATCGGTGTTCTCGTTCATTTTCATCATGAATACCGTTCTCTCTAGAGCGAACTCTCTGTTCGCCTTCTCTCTCAGCGTCATGGCGGCTCTCACCTTTGGCTGCTTCGTCACCACGGCCTTCAAAGACAGAAGAGTTCCTGTGGACATCCACGTCTCCAGAGTCATGTTGTAAGTCCAGCAGCTGTTAGCATGAGGCTGTTAGCGCGCGCACTGTTTTAATTGTATGTTTTTCGGCGAGGAGCTCACAGAGAGGTGCTTAGTCTATGTGCATGTTGTAGGACTGATGCTCTGTGGCTGTGGAGCGTCAGACGTCAGCGACTTGTTCTAGTTAAGCAGGTGAACAGGAAGTGCCCGTATAATGATGATGATGATGGCGGCGGTGGTGATGATGTGCTTAATTGGAACATCTCAGTCTGACAGCTGCGAATGGAATTATGACAGCAAGACACACACACACACACACACACACACACACACACACACACACACACACACACACACACACACACACACACACACACACACACACACACACACACCTCACCTCTCTGTGTTTAACAGGAAGAACGTCGATGACTTCACAGGACCCAGAGAGCGCAGTGATCTGGGTTTCATCACCTTTGATCTTTCAGCTGATATCCTTTTCACTCCACAAAGACTTTGTATTGACTCGATTACATTCTGCAATTGCTGCAAATTGATGGACTGCACATCCTCCATTTGAACTTCCGCTGATCGTCACGACCATGTGCACTTGTATGAGCCACTGAGCAACTGCATCCAGCAGTTGAACATCTGGGCCTACTAGATTGGACTGGGAGGCCCAGGGACACTGACAATCCCCTCGTCCTTAAATGCTGACATGTGGATGCCAAGACTAGAAAATCAAACACTTGGCCCTTCCACAATCTGTTTTCAGACTTTGTCTGATCAAGTCAGTGCATGTTTGTTGTATAACTTCCATGTCAGCCCTGAGTTCATGTTCATGTCACAGTGATGGACCCACAAATCTGTTCTTTATTCTTCCTTAACCTGTCCCACATCTGCAGCCTATTTTCGACTGGAACGTCAAACAGCTGTTTCTCTATCTTTCTGCTGAGTATGCGACAAAAACCAACGTAAGTCATTGACCTCTCTGACTAAGAGATTGAATTATAAATGATTGTCATTATTTTTCTTATCTCTTGATATATTCTAGCCCTCTAAAATCATTCATCATTTATGAGTATAGCTGCAGCAACAGTGTCATTTGACAAAAGATGATCTAAGCTAAGTTTCAATGTCTGATCCAACAAGGATTCTCAGAATGATTGCATTTTTTATGTACTTTTCCGTTTGTGTGTCAGTCCCTGAATCAGGTGGTGCTGTGGGACAAGATCGTCCTTCGAGGTGAAAACACCAAACTGAACCTCAGAGACATGAAGTCAAAGTACTTCTTCTTTGACGATGGAAACGGACTCCGGTGAGATGCGCACACAAACTAAAAAAATGTACACAATAAAAGACAAAATTACAACGGTGACAAAATAGATGCAGAGCAGCGAGAGGCCAGTGCAATTATTTTAAGGCTCCACCTAAATATGAAATTAAAAAAATACTCATACCAATACAATGTGTAATGATGAGATCCAAATCTTCACACAAACCTATACAGGTACAACTTAACAACTTGAGAGTTGTGTCACAGAAACTATGTTCGAACTTTGATGTGATGTGACACTCTGATATCATCTGTGTCCATTTGTTCTTTTTCATGTGATCAACAAAACATCAATGTCTCAACTCCAGAGCCAACAAGAACATCACTCTGTCACTGTCATGGAATGTTGTTCCCAACGCTGGAATCCTGCCTCTAGTGGCTGGAAGTGGACATGTCAGCCTGCCATTCCCAGAGATGTATGAGACCACCAAGAGCTATTAGACCAACACAAACACACATCCTGCCAGTTTAACAAACACACACACACACACACAAATAGATGAAACACAATACAATACACTGGTTTTTCTTCACGTGTAAATTAATTTTGGTTTGTAATAAAAAATAAAGACTGGAATTTGTCATTTTTGAGCCAGAAGCGTACTAATTGTGGATCACATTTCTTTATCATTATCAATTTGTAAATACATGTATAGAAAGAAAACGGTTTAGTATTATAGACCTATATAAGAGGTCAAGCGTATTAATTGTTTTCACCATTGTGCATAGTGCTATGTTATTATACTGCAAAGATATGGTTATGCCCATACCTATTTAATGTGAACTCATTGGGATCATGCAGTGAAGGTGGAACAGAAAATCTTAAGAAAGACAGGGTGATTGGTGGAGTATTCAGCGAAAACATCACTAATAGACTATGAACCTCGACTCACTCTAGCCTTTAAATTCTATTTCTAATGTAATTCGTTATTTCCTTGATGAGCAGTTTAAAGATGCATTCAAAACAGAATGAGAGATGCAATGTATTGGGTGCCACTGGAATCTGAATCAGTTCATGGCCTTGGCCTTGTTCACTGATGAACATTCCTGAAATACCCACTGAATAAAATAAAAGAAAGCGATTAGACATGTATAGTGGTTGAAGTCCGCTGAAGGAGAGGGAGCTCGGTCAGTCTCATCATTTCTCATTAGTTTTCACTGGAACTGGCTCCCATCTCTCACACAATGTGTTTTATTATTTGTTCACACAATGTTAGAGATAATGTACAAGCACAAAGTCAAATGCCTGATTCGTGATATTAAAAAAAAACCCCACAAATTATAAATACATGACCAAACAGTATGCACAATGAACATTTTACCATACCTGCTGCTTGATTACCATAAACAAAAATAGATTTTCTATTTTCCAACGATATTTTACTTCAAAACAAAGAAGACAAGCAGCACCCTCTCCTGTGTATGGTACATTCTAGAAATGATAGATGTGAGGAGCACGTGGATGAGTAAAAAAATCTTTTCCTTGAGTCAAGACTTTCTGAAGGGGTATTTCAATGTTCTGAAGAAAAGAAGATCGAGCTTGAGCCTCACTTTGCAAAGGGAACAGCCCCACAGACGGAGGATGTCTAAAGGTGTTTCAGAGAATCCTGATTGTAGAGGCCATTTCGTGGTGCTGAATGTTTCTTTCAAGTAACAGCAGCATAAGGAATGTTCTAAAAAATCAAAAGAAACTTTAGTTTTCCTACATTCCACTCCAGTGGAGTAGTCTGTGTGTTAGCGTTAGTCCAGGCGCTGGATGAGCTTCTCCTCCATCATACAGTAGAGGGCCACCAGAGACAGATCAGAAATGAAGGCGTCACAGGCTCGTCTGCTGATGCTCTTACAACCTCTGAGGTCCAGCAGAGTTAGAGACGAGAGGCGCTTCAGGTAGGACATACAGCTGTCCGTCAACTCGCTACAGCCTAGAGAGAGAGAAAGTATTGAGTTTGTCCATTATGGGCTACTGTAAATACATGGAGGTGCAACATGGTGGCGTCCATGGAGAGGGACAACTCCAAAAGTACATATACAAAGTTTATACAAGGGCATTGAAAACAACACATTGTACAGTCAGGTGATTATCCACTTATAAGAACATTTGTATTATTATTAGTTTATATTGAATTTCTGCCAAACGAAACACAAATAATTGAACCTAACCCGAGGGCCTGTTAAATACACATGGTAGTGCTGAATAACAACTATTGATTACTATGATACATAATGTCTCTTCATCAGATATATTTCACTATTTCATTACATTAAAGCCATATCAAATATGTCTCTTTGGAAGAAATATGACTTTAATGTATTTGTAATGCTGTTAATTTGAAACACTATGAATGAACTCTTTAGGGGTGATTTTCCTTTCGTCTCTGACTGACATCTCTAAGCTTCATTTTGAATCATGACTGAGTTATTGAATCCTGCAGCTTCCTCCACGAGGAGTCAGATCATGACATTTCAGTTGTCTCCATTTATGTATAAATACATGTCACAAACTGCATTTTTCGCATGTTTAATAGATACATCTCTGGGAACCTGAGCTCAAACACCCACCTGCCAGAGTGAGCTCGGTGAGGTTGTTGCGTGTGTGCGTCCCGGCTGCAGCCAGCAGAGTGATGGATGAGTCTGTGATGTCTTTGCAGTGGGCCAGGTCCAGCCTCTCCAGCTGAGGCATGTGTCGCTGCAGCAGCCTCAGCGTGGAATCGCTGATGTCCAGACCGGACAGACGAAGGGTCACCATGTTCCGTAGTCTGCTGCGAGACGACTCTAAATCTGCAAGGACAGACCCAGTCAAAGAGACATTCACGGTACACAATTTAAGGGTCTGTTGGTCACGCTGAATTGCATCAGTCATGGTGGATCACATTCATGACTTCCATTCCAGGAGAAGTCCCTCAATTACACTGCTTTTCACTGACACAAAAAGTCCCATTAAGCCAAGTCGTTGCTGCTGCTGCTACTAACCAGGCGGCAAGAGGATCTCTTTAATCTGTGCGTCTTTAATGCCTTCACACCAGCGCAGGTCCAGCAACCGCAGGTGAGGCAGAGTGGGTGACACCAACGCTGAGAGACATGACCACGATAAACCAGTCACCCTCAGTTCCCTCAGACCTGTAAGGCAGAGTCAGATCAGAGGAGGACTAAGATAAGACTTAGACACTACGGGATATGTGTTAAACAAGGTCTCTAACATGGTTTTAATGAACAGAATCATATTATTATTATACCTGGAAGTCTGGTGAGCAGACAGTTGAGCTGCCTCTTAGCCAGGGGTGTCCAGGACAGGTCCAGAGAGGAGGGCTGGCGTTTGACGATACCTGCCAGGGCCTGATTGCTGAGTGGGCTGCAGCGACTCACGTCCAAGTGGCTCCACAGACGCTTGTCGCAGCTCCTGTTCGGGACGACGAGACAGGAGTCAGTCACGGCTCAGTATCTTCAGGAAAGGTCGAGGTCAGAAGCATAAACACAGTGCATGTTGACGTGTTTCCTCTACTGGACAGAAAGGCGACGTACCACTTGTACCAGGCCTTACAGACAGTCATGCAGGCCAGCAGCTCAGCTCTGCTCAGGTATCTGAACACAGACACCCACACCTCCTTCTCCCCGCCTTTGTCATTACCCTCGTCTTTAAAGGACAGCACAGACAGCAGGGACGGAGGAGACAGGGAGGATGATGCAGCCGCTTCCTGCTCTTCTGAAGACGACGCTGAACAATCTCTAGCCCCTCTGTCACCGTGTGTACGCATACGTGTCCTAAGAGATACAACCCCCCCCCCAAAAAAAATCATCAATAGGGGTTATAAGTTAATATTAGACACTACATATGCACATATAGGAAGTGGAAAACAGGGATTAATTATCAGTGCAACTTATCCAAATCCACGTGACAACCTATTGAAGCATTGTGTGCTGCTATGATCCTGTGTGAGGCTGTACCTGCTGGGTCCTCTTGGCGTGACATGGTCAGAATCATTGCCCCTGAGTCGTGAAGGTTTGGACAGAGCTGATTTCCTCTGGATGAAGCCCTGCTGACCACCAGCTCCTGCCGCCAACATCCTCGGACCCATGGCTGCTTCAAGCTTTGGAACAATGGAGCCTGAGGGGGATTCAATCAATCGTTTTGACTTTCCAGCTTAGTTATGGAACATGAATATAGAAGTAGGATTCAGTGACATCTACCAGTGGAGATGCATGTTGCGGCTCAATACCTGTCGCCTCAATCATGTATGAGAACATATGGTAACCTGCAGTTATTAAAAATCAGGAGGCGTTTAGTTTGTCCATTCAGGGATACTGTAAAAACGTGGCAGCCGTCAAGGAGAGGATGCACTCCTAATGTAAATATAAATGACCCAATCTAGAGCAATGACAACAATTAAGTATTCATTCAAGTAATTTAACATTCATTAAACAAAATCTCACACACTGGGCCTTTAAATAATTGCACTGTAATAAATTGGGACTTTACCAGATTGTTTCTTGGCCTTGTGGGGGCGCTGCAGGGTTACAGTCAAGTAGGACCCACTCAGCAGGTCATCATTAAGATCAGAGACCAGGAGGACCGGGGGTTCTGGATCGGAATCCCAGTGCCCATCCTCTTCCCCCTCCTCCTCTTCCTCCTCTTCATCTTCCAGTGTGTCCATCTCCTCCTCATCGGGGTCAAATTCCTGCCCCTCGCTGTCCTCATGCTCCTCATCATCATCGTCAGTCCTGCGCCGTCTCCTTCGTCTGCGATTTCTTTGGAGTTCTTTCTCTCCTTCCTCACTGTCCTCCTCTTCCTCCTCCTCTTCGTCGTCATCGTCATCGTCGTCATCGTCTTCATCGTCGTCATCATCGTCTGACTCCTCCGAATCATCTCCTCTTCGCTGCATTCTGGAGCCTCCGCGCAGCCTCACCCCGCGTCCCCTCCGCCCACTCTCCCTCATGTTAACCCCACGCTTCAGCTTGAGGAGGGAGGAGCCGGAAGTTACAATGCCGGCTCTGCTTCCTCTTTGGGCGGAGCCTCCTCTCATTAGACCTCTCCTGTTGGGGACAAAGCCCCTCCTCGAAGAGTGGCTCCCCCCTCGAGCATGGAGCATCATCTTCCTCCTCCGAGAGGCTGTATAGACAGACAGGCATAGAATAGATGATTGGGTCAGATACACATGAGTTACACAATCACAACAACATACTATATACGTTATAAAGATCAAATAGTACTTTCTTTAGTGGAGAGGTATGGCTTTGATTAGCATTTTCAGTGACAAGTCATGAACAGTGAATGAAAACAGGTCTAACAGTGCTATGTTATGAGCGGAGCCTCTTCAGGGCGATTAGGCATTCTAGACAAGATTCCAACTCTACTATTTACATTTACTTACAAATTGAGTCATGCTTGAACGACAATGAGGATAATTTTACTGCAAGAAGGTGTGATATGTTTACATGGACAATTACAATCAGCATAAACCACATCTTTCATTTGGAATGCAATTCCTGATGTAGGCTGAATTGGATCAGAACTATAAGGCCGACATGTTTTCATGGTGGTTTTCTTTTTCTGGGGAGGCTTTTATTCTATTCATTTTTGCTGTTGTAAACATAGCTAGTGTTAAAGATTTATCATACCTTCATCATCGTCATCACTTGCAGAGTCGTCTCCATCACGGCTGTGTCTCTGCTGGCGGTAAATCTTAGCCATTCGAGCATCCAGGAGGGAAGAAGATTTACGTTTCTGGTGATACAAGAAAATATTAAAGATGAAAAAGAAGCAGATAAACGGAGACTAAAAATACATTTTGAACTGTCAATCAAAAGTACAATCTGAGTCAAACTGAAAATGTTTTGTAGAAATCTCACAAATGAAACACTCACCACTGGATGACTGTCACCTCGCTCCCCTTTGCCCTTCAGGAGAAAGAGAAAAGAAAATGTCAGATGTGACCAAAGACACCGACGCCCACATGTCAAGAATGTTTCAGCTCCACAGATTCTACTGACACATTTCATTTTGCACAAACTGAAGCACACAAGCTCCACTGAGAAATGACTGCTGTATGCAAGGTGAGACTGTGGGATGGGGCTTAAGAGGAGATTCCACATGTGGCTGTATATGGCTCAGTCAAATGGATGAATGTAACACACTGTCATAGTATCAATCTGATTCAAGTTAATGTAAATAGAACAACACATTATTTGCAGATGATTAACATAATTCAAGTGACCTAGTATTTATTTTGTATAATGTGGTTCTGGAAATCAGACAGATAAGTTTAACCTCATGCTTATTCATTTGATCATCCAATCATGTGGCAGTTGTGCGATGTCGAGAATCCAGCAGATTCAGTTCAGGAGGAGCTTCAGCCTTTCATCATATCAAACATGAGAATGAGGAAATATGACAAAAATATTTGGGTTGATTGTCTGAAGAGTTTTTCACACTCAGTCTGGATTCTTAACTGGAATTGGCTTTATCTATTGCTTATCGCAGAAATAAAAACATACATCGAGCAGCAGTTCTGTATGATTGAGAAGTCAGAGGATAATATTCCAACTAGTAAGAGGTGACAGAGAGGCAGCAGGAACTAAGATGAACTGAAAGCAGTCAAGTTCATCTGTTTAATAACCAGATTCGAAGCTGTCTTTTACTTACTGCTCAATTACAACACCTACTTGACTTGACTGGTGCTTCCCCACCAGCTACTTCCATCCCCTGTGTTGCATTCACAACCGGATAAGCAAACTATAAAGACTGTGTATGCAACTTGACCAGAAATGATGGCACAAAGCTTTTAGAGCATTCACTTTTCAGATTCTAAGATGTTCAAAGTAGATATGTGGCTAAAGAGCAACTTCAGCAGCAGACTCGAAGAACCCCACTGCTCCACACGGTGAGACAGGAAATCATTCATGCTATTAAGAAAACGGTCACCACACTGCACCAATCTTGCTCTTGTTCATCTTCACCTTAAATCTTAGATTTATTATTGCATGCAAATGCACTACTATGATTTCCTATTTTGTATCACTAGTGTATTCTTTGTTTATTTGCACGGTTGATTCCTGACTGCTACCATAAACAATTTTATTTGCCCCTGGGGATTAAGATTCTTTATTTCCTTCCATCAATCGCTCTGTAACTTAGGCTCTTATCTGCTGATGGATTGGACAACCCACATCTAGCCGTTTCTGTCAGCATTGATATCATCAAAGAATGGCCATGTGCCAGTGCTGCAGTGGAGCCAGAACAGATCTGGAATTGGATTTGCTTCATCAGTCCATCAAGCCCTAACCAAAATCTTGTTTTCCAACTTCAACTTCAGCCGTCTTTTATGATTTACCAGGTTTTTGAGGTTCTGGTCATAATATTCTCTCTTGATCACAGACAAGAGCTGGTTTCAGACATACACTCTCAGAATTTCAGGGCGTGTCTGAAAGCAGCCAATGAAATCATTGTTCTGTTCCAGATTGATCATGTAGGAAAACAGTCAAAATCAAATGAAGTGCTGCGCCTCTTCTCTTGAACGTGGGTGATGGAAAGGAAAGAACGGGATGTTGATATACAGAGTAGGCGGCACCTCTCACCAGTCTCGAGCTGATTGGCTGAGAAGGCAGAGGGGCCGCCACCAATAGAAGTGATGCTGAGGAGGAGGAAGAGCAGGAAGGAAGTGGAGGAGGGAAGAAGCCACAGCGAACCACCTCCCCATCCTGCTGAGAACCCACGGGACCCCCTATGGTAGCAGAGGGCCCGGGGCCCAGCCTGAGGACCAGGGGGCCATGGGGACGGATATGCTGCTGGTGACTGACAGCCAACGACTCATCACTGCCTGATGACTGACGGAATTAAATTAAATTGAAGGGACACCAAAAACCAAAGCAACCGAAAAAAGAAAAAAAAACAAAGAATGGAAACAAACACAGAGGAGACATAATACCCATTAGCTTCGACACACCGGGACTCAGTGTGAGAATGCTGGGTTGGTTGTCCGAAAATGTTTGCAAACAAACAGAGAGGGCTGACTGCAGTTTTGTATTTAAGACACTAACATCTGTGTATGTGCGCGTGTGTGTGCGTGCAGCGGTGCGTGTGTGATGTAAGTATATACCTCGGGGTCAGTGATTCCTTGGACACACTTGGGGCACTCCCAACAACTGGGCAGGTCTTTGTTCACCAGGCCTTCACCTTGAACCTTCAGAGGCAGATACAGAGAGAGGATCAGATGGACAAAATAATAATTGTTTGTTTCTATTCTCTTTTTAATTAAGAACAGAGAGTACTTGTGGACATTTACCGTGAGACAGGCAGGATGGACAATTTGGGCACAGTTCGAACACTCCATCAAGATGAGAGAGGGGTCTCCACTTTCCTCTTGATTGGGCTCCTTGCAGATCTCACACACTGCAGACAGGGGGAGGCCCGGCTGAAGGGAACAGAGGTTTAGTGACAAAGCACAGGTATAACTGACAAAACTGAGAAATCACAATGACTTACAGAGAGACACTGCCTGAGGACACAGGTCTGCTTGAGCTTTCCCGGTCCTCCAAACTTCTTCATGTCCCTGCAGAAGTTACATTCCCCACACTCGGGTCTCATGCAAGCCTCACAGCGCTTGCACCTGCAGACACAGATAAACACATTCAATTGGAACACAATGAAAACCCCACACTGTCAAAGTCTGTTTAATAGTCAAAGACATCGGCATGTGCAAAACATACATGGACAATGAAATTGCAACACCGTCCACCCCACGGTGTGTCCATAGAAGAGTTAAACCAAAATATAATAAAGATATAAAAACAAGAATAAGAAAGTTACAAATCCAAGTATTTGCTATTTGCTGAATGAAATGGTCAACATCCTTCCAGAGACAGTATGTGAGAATGCTAATGTCTGGAGTTTCCACATCCAGTATGAACATCTCAGGATGAAAACATAGAGCCATACATGTGGAGGACGAGACATGAGGGGTGTCAATGTCATATGTCATAGTTTTATCCTACCTGACCCTGCGTCGTCGTAGCACAGACATGGAGGAGGCTGGTTTCTGTGGCCGTGGGATAATGGGGATGGAGGCCAATTTAGGACGAGGAGGAGGTGCCAAAGGAGGAGGCGGCTGATACCACGAGGGCTGGGAGAGAAAAGTAGAGAAAGATCGATGGCCTCCTTTAAGTGAAATAAACACATGTGCACGACTTGGATATTTTTAACAAGAGGCGTGTTTGGACTTTGTTTGGAAAAGGAGGATCACATCAAAAAGAGTTAAATGAAGCAACTTATTCATTTTATTTCTTCATTTCTACAGCAAGAATATGTAAATATTTACTTTGGTGTCACCTGTCCACTTTGTCAACTGCAACTGAATGTTTGTCAACAAACAAAGATTATGAAATGATAGTGTCATCAGACTAAATGAAGATATCAACTGGAAATAATTTAAACAAATAAATTAGGAAATGATTACAATAGAACTACAAAAGGATCAAATGTATGAAGGCCCACGCAATTCTTCGCCTGGAACTATTCCCTTTTAATCATAGGGACACCTTTTTACATCACAGGCAGACCTTGTTTACTGCACAGGCATATGCCCTCTGATCAAAGGCACGGTAACTACAGGCATCACTGACGGACAATAGCCTTATTCTTTGGACCCGTCCACATGGACACATATGAAACACTGGATACTATTCTCTTATTTCTCTACCTATATGCCGTCACCCTTTCGGCACGATTCGAATAAATCTCTTCTGGAACCAACTCTCTGACCACAATTGTGGCTTAATAGCTGGTGACTCAGATACAGAACATTCCAGAGGTTCTCTTCCTCACAACGTGACCTAAATCTACCGACAAGGTAGAGAAAGATATCTTATGCCATCGTCTTGGCACATCTACCTTGAGTGTTATCGACATTACCCATGTGCTGCTGGAAAATACTCACCCGCTTTGGCCACTTGACGATGGGTTTCCCTGTGTAGGACAGTTTTGGATTATCATTGGCGTGTTCCTTAAGAAGCGCCTGCCGAGAAACGAGAGAGAGCAGTGAAGACAAATAAATCAAGAGGGACAGAGGTTTATCTCATCACCAGCAGACACATATTGACACAGTGGTCATACCTTGATGTGTGTCATGAGGGCAGGAGCATTGTGTATTCCTGCTGGGACACACTTCTTGTTGGAGGGCAGCGATTCCAGTTTCCCTAGCAGGTTCCACAGCCCCTCCAGCTCGAAGGGCGTTAGATGAATTTTAGACGGGGGTTTGTCAGACTGCTCCTCTTCATCACTGTCATCCTCCTCTTCCTCCTCCTTTTGCAAATGCTCAACAGCCTGATCTGAGCCTGGAGGCTTTTTCAAGCCTGACAGGAAGAAGGAGGTACACGTCCTGTTATGTTTAGTGTAATTCTACCCAAAAAAACAGAATGACAAAAAAATTCCCATAAAGGGCATCTGCTTTATACGTGCATCTGTGCGCATACCAATGCCCAACGAGTGTTTCTGAAACTCTGGAGTGAGGTAGGAGGTCTTGGTCAGGCTGAAGATGTAACGCTCCAACACATACCAGCACATCTCATAGAAGAAGGGGTAACGAAACTTCACCGGAACCTACGGAGGATCGTAAAATGAAAGAGGACCGTTCATGTACCACCCATGGGATTTCTTGGCACCTTACAGGTTATTGTGTCTGCACCTACCCTTGTTCTATCTTCAATGTTGCAGATGTTAAGTTGTGTAGAGATGTTGAAACTATGCAAGAAGTTGCCTCCGAACACCATAGAGTCCACCGGGGTGTACACAGCATGAATCCAACCTGTACACATAATGCCCATCATTGGTCTAGAACTGTTACAGCCGCAGTCATTGTGTGTGCCTAAATATTTTTGTGTGTGTGTGTGACCTGAGGGTATGATGAGGGTGAAGCCCTGCGTGAGTTCAATCCTTTGGCAGTCAGACGCCCGGTCTCCAAGAAATATGTCTCCCTGTTTACCAGACAGCACCCAGTTCTCATAGAGCTCCAGGTTCTGAGGGGTGGGAGGGATCAGCCAAAACACCTGAACACACATTAACACACATTTACAATCACACACTGTGCACCACATCAAATGATGTCACTTTTTTGAGCAGAACTGAATCACATTTCTAAATGTGTCGAAATATTGTCATGAATGTCCGTGTTTCAGTCAACATAGCTTCAATCGAAGGAGAATGAGGTTAGAAGGTCACATGTGTAGGCAGCACCCACCTTACTTCCTCTCAGTATGTGATACCACACTGAGGTCCCTCCAAAGTCAATGTGAAAGTCTGTGTAGCAGCCCTCCACACTCATCAGGCAGTATCTACACACACAAAAAAACATCACCAAATTAACAATGAAATGTCAAAGCCACTAAATTATTATTTCTGGTAAATAGTATCATTTTAATGTAAAACATTTTCTAAATACATCTTCAATATACCAATAACAGATGACATACTTTTGTACTTTGGGGTACTGCATGTCATTGATTGAGTTTGTGGACTCCCTCTGTCGCTCTTTCAGGTGACGAGGCCACATCTTGTCCACCCAGTCGATCAGATCCACCTTAACACACACACACACACACACACACACACACACACACACACACAAAATAGGAAAACCACACAGTGAGAAAGAAGAATGACCACAGGAAGTTAGGGGTCAGTTCAGATGATTTAAGTCCCAACTACTACCTACACAACACAGAGACACACAAAGGTGTATTGCAGCACTGTGATGACTTTGTTTACATGCACTGTGATATAATAAGAAGAGCTCTTCGTAATACATGCAGATGACATACTGTTGTGGGTCTCTTGACCAAGTTCTCCAGCTTGGTGTGGCTGAACTCAAGGCTGATGACATTATAGAGCTTCTCTCTCTGAGAGGGAGGTGTCTCATAATAACGTGTCCACTGGGCCATGGACATCTCTGTCCCCTTCTGAGTGCTCACATCCATCACGTCGATCATACGTCTGCTACCTGAGACGGAGGATATTCAACAGTGTTGTTATGGCATATCCAAATCAGATCAATTTAATACAAAGAATACACGAATGAAATGTAAATGAGATGGACAAAATGTTGTTGATCATTCTGGAATTGATCATGTCACATATAAAACTGAATCTAGTTATGAATAACTGTTGTGAATTAATTGCATCTACACTGTAACCCACATGCTTTTGGATTTTCTGACTGTTGGTCTGACAAAGTAAGTAATCAACAACGTTAATAATTCTTGTCATATTCTTTACCATCAAATTATCTATTGACAAAATACTCTGTGATCCTGTAAATGTCTCATTCACTAACTGGACCTAAAACTTGTGGAAGAATCGTATTTATTCAAGGATGAAAACAAGTTATTCGTGTGACGTCTTACCAACAAACAGCTTCACGTCATTGACACTGAAGTCTGGATCTGGCATCCTACGGAAGGTCAAGATATTTTTCAAGATATTAGAGCAATCACAGTGTTAAGTATTTAACACGTGGATGTAGAGGAGATAAACAAAACCTACTTAATTCCGAGTCCATCAGGCCTCTCAAAGACGATGGGGTCCCTGAGACCGCACCTCTGGACAAACTCGTATGTCAGGTCTATGAAATAAATGAAAAACAACCATGCATTTGTACTTTTTCAAGATTCTAACAGCCATACACCAACAAGACAACACAAAGTACTCGCTCACCTTTCCCCTGCATGCGAAAAACCCTGTCAGAGTTGAACCTCTCACTCTTGACTTTTTCCTCCAGGTCAAACATCCTCCTTCCATCAATCTCCTCATCTGAAATGCCATCGTCATGGTAACGTCGCCGGGTACCAGCCCGCTAAGAAGGGGGCAATTCAACTTAGTTCACAACACATTCAAGGTGTTCATATGGAATCAAATTTGAACAACTACTGCAGACGGGTGACATGTCTTTTAAAAACAGTCTCTCTCCTGTAAGCATGAAATAGAGGGGGAGGCGTAATCAACTAACTGCAAGAACTCAGATATTCTAAATATCTTGGCAAAGAGCATCGTGAGTCTATCTTTTAATAAGAGTCTGACTTTGTTGGACAATCTAGAAACCCATTCAACACGTGTTAATTTAATACACACACAAAAACATACTACAAACATGTCTTGTTAACGTCATCACCACATTTGGTTAGGTCTCCTTGGACAGCTACCGCGGCCAGATGATATTGTAACTCACCAGTCTTTTGCTGTACCGAGGTTTGGAGTCATCCATCACAACTTGGAAACTTTTGTCCAACGAAACCGAGCTTTTAAACGTGTGTTCTACAGTGGAGCCACAAGACTGAAACAGAGCCGCGCCACATGGCTACACCGGATAGTAAACAAGGGACCGGAGGGTGTGTGCGCCCAGAGACGGTGACTTAAGGCACTGTTGACAACAATATCACAAAACCTAACTTCCACACGGACGAGTCTAATTTTAACGACCAACGCTTGTATTATGAATATGTCTTTACTGGACTATAAACAAACAACACGAATTCCCTGTAACTGACTGTTAATACCAACTGTACTTAAATAAAAAAGAGTATACATACGTTTAACCAATAAAAGTCCATTTTAGATAAAGTTATAATTACTCTAGCATACTGACATTGTGAATACTCTGGCTTTGTTCCTTCTCTCCTCCTCTCCAAACGGTGTCCTCCTCTCGTTAGCTTCCCGTTAGCCTCCTGCTAATAAACTCTACATGAACTGGACCCATATTAAAACATCCACTTATATCTAATATCGCGCGGGAAAGCGAATACTGTTGCTGTTGATAGTGCTGGCATAGAGGAAGTTAGACCAGATTCCGAACAGCCGCCATTTTCCAACCCATCACAAAACATCACCATGTCCCGCCCTTACACGGAAATTGGCCCAATCACACATATCTTGGCGATACATTCATTGGTAGACATCGACGTCAATCACACGTAGGAATTGTAAACTTTGATTGGACGAAAGTAGAATAAAGGCGTATATAGGAGCTGATCTCGAACCAATAGTGGCCCAGTACAAAATGACCTCGCAGTTGATTGGTCATTGCCTCCCCTGGAGGTTAGTGAGTGGACAAAGACGCGATCAATCAGGGCAATCAGCCAATCAGACAACGTCTTGACACAATTGGGACTGCCCATTCAACGATATAACTAGTCATCACTCAAAAATAACCAGCGTATCTTTCAAATAACAAGATGTATGTTTCTTACCCCCATATTCACAAAGGTCCGTGCGTCTACAGTCGCCTGCTCAGCTCGGAGACGTGTATAGTCCTCTACGAGCTGTAGGTTCTCCGTTACAGGCTCACATCGCCGCGACACGTTTTGTTGCCTTCACCTCAACGAGGAAGTGCCCGCAGCTCCATAAATGGAAGTGCACTTCGGCTCCCCTGCCCTGGATTGGCTGGAAAATGTTGCATGCCCCCCGTGATTGGTGGAAGTGACCGGTCGCTCACCAGGGCAGCGAGAGGACGGCGAGCGAGAGGAACAAGCCGACTATCCCGGTTTTCATCAAGATGTGAAGGAAAAATATGTATTATGATCGAGTAAACACACTTACATAAGAAGACTCGTGTCAATGCAGTCACTCATTCAGTGTTTGACTATAATTGTGACAAATCCAGACACGTTTGAGCCAAATTTGCACATTATGTCATGACAATAGACAGAGGTGTGCCACACCATGCTGTTAGTTGTAGGCCCCCCGTTTAATAAGCAGAGGCCTTATTTACAGGAGTCATGGCTACCATGCTGTAGTGGCTTACGTCCAACCTTATCTTAGTCCAATGTTGAGTATAAATCCATTTTGCCTTGTGATTGAAACCAGTGCCATCTCTTGTTGTCACATGGGTATATGATGGCAGGAGGTGATAGTACTGATAGAAAACAACTCAAGTCATCACATTGTATTATAATGGAGACGCCCATTTCATTCACTTTAGGTCAGTAAAGGTACAAGTTGTAGAATTTCGAGACATCTGGTGGTGAAGCTGACTTTTTGAGCATGTAGGAGAAGTGCTGAGTTTGTGTATTTTGGGCTACTGGCTCTTGATGTAAATGACTCATTTACAACAATCACGCGATTATATGCTCATTTCAACATCAGCATAGATGTTTTGATTTCTCTATTTCTACCAATGTGGTGGAACTATTTTACAGTACACCTCACACCCTGGATGTGTGTGTTTAATGTTAAGACTGCCTCTCAGACTGGCATCCGTTAGTTGTTAGCCCAAGCTATGCCTCAAACTGCTGATGTTGAAATACAGCTTTAGTCCTCATAGAAATGTTTTTAAAAAAAAGTGGTGAAACACACATGTATGCTCTTTATGTCTGTAACAAATACACAAACAAAGAGGTGAAACACTCATGACAATATGAGCATAATGAAATCAGGGCTGCATTTATTGCCATTTAAAACCTGACCAGAGTCCTATCTCAACTTATTCATCTATTATCAACACAGTTCAATATCAACTACAGTGACTTTCCTCTGTCATTATTCAACAAGGATGGGAATAAAGGCCCACTATGAGTCACAGCAGGTGCTCATCCACAGCATGTACTGAATGGTATCATTCGATGCAGTCAATATCATTGCAAGTATTGGCACAGGGCTTTGGTTTCCACATCACAACACTAACCAACAACGGGCAGCGAAGGTACAAAAGGAGAACGAGAGCTGTCTCAATACTTGTGATAGTGACTTCGAACAGATGCAGCAGATCAGGCAGTGTGGTCACTGTGCTGCTCCCTAGCTGCAGCTCAGATGTTAACGAACACTACCTTTTTGGATTTTACCAATTGATAATACCAGTTAGAGGGGCAACATTTAATATTTAGAGGCATGAAGTATCCTAATAAACAGAGGATGTAATCAATCCCAGTCATTATTTCAGGTTTGATGACTTTAAAAAAAAGTTGGCTTGGGACAGACGGGAACTAGAAATAAATATATATTTAAAAAAAGTGAACAAAGAACACGATAGAAATAAAAACAAACAAAAAGAAAAGAGAAAAATCTTAACTCTATATATATTTTGCCAACCCCTTCCCCTTCTACCTTGTGCAACCACCTGCACCTATTACTATTCACATTCATACAAACACTGCACAGTCAAATACTGAGATCAGAGCCAGAACAGGACTTAAAGGACCATACAAACTACAGCTCAGTGTGTTTATAGGGAGCGGTGAATCCATGAGGTCAGACCTACAACACCATGGTCATGGGCCACAAAAGTCTCTTTTGGAACTCGAGATCTGTTGGTTCTGGTGTTTATAACATTTTTACAACCCACACAGATCGAACCAAAAATCAATGAAAGCAGTTTTGACTGAGAACTCTATGGGCTGAAATGACTGTATTGTATTGTGAACATCTAAGAAATGTTTGGCTCCTCCTCCTCCTCCTCCACCTCCTCCTCCTCCTCCTCAGTGGCAGGTGACGTCCAGCTCGCCTACTTTATGAAACTGTAGAGGAACGAGCCGATGATGAGGGACAATATCACACAGCAGCAGAAAATCATCATTTGTTTCTGGAGAACAAAGAAAAGGAGGAGCACACAGGAAGTTAGAGTGTTAGATGAAGCCATGCAGTAAATTCTACACCTGTAAACATGTGAGTCAAATCACTGTTTATCTTGCATAGATATATGTCTGATTTACAAAATACACAACTCTTATGTTTTGTTGTATATGTATTTATGTTTGCATCATCTAAATGGTTTGTTTGGGGGATCTCATTGCTTCTTGGGTGCATTCAAACCAGATACGTGAATGCAACAGAGATCACATCCCCTCAGATAAATGTGAGGTCTGGATAAGTGATTTGAGATTAGATCAAGATATAATAATATATACCCACCCTTCGTGCCTCCTGCTGGAATTTGGCTGCTTTCTTGGTGTCTGCCACCGCTCTCTCCACAAATCCCACTGACTGATCCATGTTGCTCTCGATCCTGTCAATCATGCCTCCCTGAAAGAGGGGGGACAAAAACCAAGTATTCAAGTTAGAGAAGAGAATAAGAGCCCTATCAGAGTACATTTACCTTCCAATTAAAGAGAATCACAGTACAACGTGACCACAATACAATACAATTAAAGTACAGCTCTGTACCTGGTTTTCCACCAGCATGGCGATGTCCACAAACATGTCATGGAGCTCTTTGATGCTGCTCTCCAGCCTCATGATGTCTTTGTGGCGAGCTTCAATCTCGTTCAGGGCCTGCTGGTTGATCTTGGAGTCCATGATCTGTGGTGTGTGTGTGTGTGTGTGGGGGGGGGGGGGTGCGCGTTTTGTGGCGAGCTTCAATCTCGTTCAGGGCCTGCTGGTTGATCTTGGAGTCCATGATCTGTGGTGTGTGTGTGTGTGTGTGGGGGGGGGGGGATGCGCGTGTGTGTGTGTGCGCGTGTATGTGTGTGTTTGGGGAGCAGGACAAACACAAAGACAGACAAAGTGAAGTTAGCTGGTCAATGACATATATTCAGATTGATTCAGAAAAGTTCAGAAAATTAAGTTTGATTGTGGCTCAAGACATCAACCCACACTGTCATGTGTAATCATGGCACTTGGTTTGTTCACAGTATAATACACGTCATTCAATCAGCCACTTAAGGTCCACATCCAGGTTGGACCCGCCTGTGTGTCCCAAGGATGTTTGTTGTCGGATGTTTGAATCACATTTGCCATTTTACAAACGGCATGTTAAAGGCCTTCATCCACCAGTCAACAGAAAGGATGTTGTCCCTTTCTTTGGGGCCCCCACCAACAAGTCTGCTGATTATAAGCTAACGTCATTTCTTTTATAAGCTGCTCTCTCTGTGTTGTCGCCTCCGTCAGTCTCACCCCGGCAGTGAACACAGCGGAGTTCCCTCCTTCCAGCATCTCTTCCAGCTCGTCATCAGTCGTGGCTTTTCCCGCTGTGATGGGCAGAAGGGACACGTGTTGAATGAATATCAGTTAAAGGTCCAGTGTGTAAGACTGAAGTGAAATTGAAAAGAACATTAGATAGTTATATCATTGTTTTCATTGGTGTGTGATACATGACTGGTTGTTTTCAATACTTTAGAACATTTGGAGCATGTTCTCTCAGCGCCATGTTGCACCACTGTAATTTCTACAGGAGCCCGGTATGGCCAAATGGATGTCATTTCTCATAATATTGCTTTTGTAAAAATGTTCAAATATTTTGAAAACTGGTAACAAAGTGGTAGGAATGAGAAACCATGTTAGAATTTTAAACAACAACAACAAAAACATTCTAAACTTTATGGCCAAAGTCAAAGTTGTATCAATCTGTAAAAAGGTTACACAAGTGTTTGCTCTTTACATTCTTCTGTTTGATTGTTGCAGGAACTAAAGAATGGAACTCACTGATCTCCAGCTGTCGGGCAATACGTCCTTTGCTTTTATCTCTGAAGTCGACTTGGGCCTCATTGTACTTTGTCATCACCTCTACAAATTTCTTGGCCAGGATAGCATGCTGGGAATAAGATCAGATAAGATGAGATCAGATAAGATGAGATACAGGTGATAGAGCTGTATAACTTTCAGAGAGGACCTGTTGGAAAGTGCAGCTGAATAGTGTGACTACTACAAATTAAGATTGAGATGCATTTTATTGTCACTGGACATGGTTGAGGGAGACACACGCCAGCGAAATTGACGTCTGCAGTAACCCATCCTGGCTCGACCTTCCTCCGGGGACAGCCACGTGCAGAGGGCAGCCACTTTCTCCGGCACCAATTTCTCAGCACCGTCCTTGGTCAGGAAACGGCTTTTCAATGTTTTTAGAGGGGATCTTTATGGAAGGAGGAATTCCCCAGGTAACACGGGGAGAACATGCAAACTCCACACAGAAAGGCTCCCGCACGGGGAATCAAACACGGGACCTTCTAGTTGTGAGGCAAAAGCTCGACCAACTGAGCCACCATGTCACAAATATAGAGAAGTGTGCAACAGGAGAAAGTATTGTGTGGCAGAAAACTGAAAGGATATGTAAACCAAGACACCTCCACACACACACACACACACACAGACAGACAGACAGACAGACACACACACACACACACAGACAGACAGACAGACAGACAGACACACACACACACACACACACACACACACACACAAATGAACATTGTTTAATATTGTTTTGTCTGACCTGTGACTTGCGTATCCTGAGGTCAGCAGAGGCCCTCTCATCTGTGTTTGATTCAAGCTGCCGCTCAATACCTGACCCACGCACACACACACACACACACACACACACACACACACACACACACACACAGACACACACACACACACATGCACACACACACCATAATACAAAATAAAAGAAGCATTTTTAAAACCACATTATAACTATGGTGTGATACTCAGAAGCTGAAGTCACATTGCCACTCGCCTATTAACCAATATATTGTCTTTAAGTTGACAGTGACATCATTGTCAACAAATACCAGATACTTACTCTTCAGTTTGTTTCTGGCATTGTTGGCTGCCTTCTTGATCTCATTGGTGAGAGCTTCCAGATCGTCTTGTGTTTCTGAGAGACAGAGAGAAATCGATGATCATTCATATGATACATGAAATAAACTTTATTGCTACATGTATATACATAACAGAGAGAGAGAGAGTCAGGGTCAGTTACTCTGGTCAGATGTCGGGGCAGACAGGATGGTGGAGTAGACTTTTTTGATTTCTGTGATGCTCTCATCAATCTTGTCAATGCTGACTCGGATGTCCTCAGCCTGAATCCCACGCACACACACACACACACACACACACACACACACACACACACACACACACACACAGCCAACATATGAAAACATGTGATTTTGTCTCTAATAGACAAAGACAGAGTCGTAGACGGGTGGACAGACTGACCTGAGCAAAGAAATCATCCATAAAAGCCTCACTCTCTACAGGTACTGCAATGTCATCTCCTCCAGGGTCACTCTTCTGTAAAACACACACACACACACACACACACACACACACACACACACACACACACACACACACACATACAAGCTGAAAAATGTCTCAGGACAGTCAATGAATGTTGGCTTGTTACAGATATGTTAAACACTTTAACATGTGTCAAATTCACTAATGCTCACAGTTTGAGCAGCATGGCTGATGAGGAGCAAGATTATTCAGATTTTTTACTTTAAGGTGCAGTATGTAAGATTTGATGACATCTAGAGGTGAAGTTGCATGTTGCATCCATCACCGCACCCTTCTGAGAATGCAGGAAAAACTATGGTAGACTTCGTTTGGCAGTCTCCATTGAGAGAACCCACTCCTCATGTAAACATATATTAATGGGCTCGTTTCAGGGTGATGGGAACACAAATACATTCAGGTGATTATGAAAATGCCAATATCTAATTGTTTTGCAATATCTTTCTCTATGAATGGAGGTGGCAAAAATAACTAAAATCTTACACACTGCACCTTTAAGTTGAAAAAAAGTCCCTATACTGGTATTTTACGTCATTCCGCTGATTATCATATCCCTGTTAGATACCCAAGCCAAACAGACATGGTTTCACGAGTCACCGAGAATGTAAATATAAATAAACACACGACGTGTGTGAGACGTCTCCGCTCTGATCTCCACACGCTGTTTGCAGAGAAGTTCCACATCTCGTGTGAAGCCGCCCACATGCAGGTTAAATGAGTGCACATCTCCGCACGAGCCCAACTCACCTCCTCCCATCTCACTGCCCACTGTGTGACACCACACATTCACAACTATCGCATTTATCATGCACTGAATCTGACCACATAGAGAATGAATGGCGGTCAGTATAGTCCATTTGATGTATCTATTACAACTACACCATCACTGATGATAGTATCTTTCACATTTCACATCTCTTCATATTTCCATATTGTATATGCAAGCATATATGATCATATCTTATAGTTTATCTATAGACTAATGTAATGTGATGTTGCAGCATGACATTAGCAGACAGCACTTGAGGCCTGTGGCGGCCACAGGTGCAGTGTGAGGTGAATAAGACACAGAGAGCGCGTACCTCCTTCAGCTGAGCCAGACGGTCCTTCATGCTGACTGAGGCCTGAGGCTACAACTCAACAGGGGAAATGAAGTGATGGGCAGAAGCTCACGGTTGACAGGACAACACCTCCTCCTCCTCTAGCCTACAACAGCTACAAAAATGGCTTCCGGATGAGCCCAGTGGGAATGAGGAGCTCCTCCAATTAATCCAGGAGATCTGACCCGGGGTCACCTGCTGGAGCCGGGGGGAGAGAGAGACAGAGAGACAGAGAAACAGAGAGGGAGAGGGAGAGAGAAGAAGAGGGGACAGAAGAAAAGAAGAAAATGCAGTGATCAGAGCAGCAGGCCGGGCTGCTCCTCTAAGAGCTAATATTTGTAGTCAACCCAACCTGAGGTTGCAGTAAGCCTCTATCCTCTAAGAACGGATTAGGACAATAGTACTCAGGGCGATAAACCTCTCCCCCACCCCTGCCTTCACACTGAGACACTACACTGATCACATGGCTTATACTATAGTCCATAACTTATACCTCCATTTTCACTCAAGTAATTCAGATTCAATGTTATTTATAGGCAATGTAGTAGCATCACTTATGCTGTGTATAGTGATTCTATCTTCCTGTATGAAACAATGTAATCATCACATTTTTGAGTTAAAGGTGCAGTGCCTTAAAGATGATAACGAATGGCTTGTCAGCCATTTTGAATAAGTTGGTGATTTATGATGGTTCTTTTTGGACGAAAAGTTCAAATCAAAATCAATGTGGAGAATCTTGGGATCTCTGTGACAAAATTGATTTATCAATTTATCATTTAAAGACAGTGTTTTTAAAGATGCTCAGTCTGTCCACGTTACACATCAACCCTGAGGTCAAAACGTTGCTATAGCACCATCTGCTGGACACAAGACATCACTGTTGCACAGCGTGCATGCAGCTCAAATTCAGTTTTAAACAGTTTGTATTTCTGTGCTATGTGCACAATGTTCTTTTCAGAAACATGGGACTGTAACGTGAATTCCATGTTATGATGATGTCATCATCACATAGTGTATAGCAGCTGATGACAAAATAGATTTTCTTTCAACAGGACATGATGTCATTGTCTTCTTCATGCCACCACTTAGCAAGTGGCATCAAAGAACCAATCAGATCATTATGAAATGTTGTTTTTAGATTTTCTCCTTATCAGTTGTAGACGATTTGTTGTAAAATGTGTGTTTGACCTTTGACCCCAGGAGGGGTTAAACAGCCACAAGGTTCTGCCTCCTCACAAATCAAAGCCTGACTGTTGGTCACATTGAGATACATGCACCTCTGACCTGAGGTTGTTGTGCAATTGCATGGACTGATTGTCTGTCCACTGACACATGGAACCTGAGATTAGATCTCATATGAATAGATTGGAAAAACTCCAACAATCCGTGATATGGGATATTCAAAGGTAATAACAAGATGACAGCAAGATGCAGAATGACCAAAGGAGAAGATAGAAGCATTAATGAGAGGCTCGGAGGAAGATTGGGTGCCAACAGTTTGGTTGGAGGCTGACGGCTCCAACCCCTCAAGCCACAGCAACCCTGGAGAAGGAAGATGCTCAGATAACACCGAGGGAGGATCAAGGAAAACAGGAAACAGGCTCTGGATACAATAACAGTGAGGAGTCTGTGGAGGATGTTTCTAACGTGCAATAGATGCATAACTGAAGAAGAATACAACTACTGTGTGGAAGAAAGGATGTGTGGACCAAGACTCACCCTTGACCTCCACCTACACACACACACACACACACACACACACACACACACACACACACAAGCAGAGGCCTAACAAAATCACACGATCTGCGGAGTGAAAGGAATGTTTAGCGCTTCCTCTGCCTGCTGCATCACCATCTCCTGAAGCTCTCAGCTGTGCAACATTCACCTCTGTGCAGGTAATGAAACACATTCTGTTCCACTGTTCTGCTCACACCCTGCACACACTCACACACTCACACACACACACACACACACACACACACACACACACACACACTGTTTCTATTCCACTTGTATGTTTGTCGTTTATCTTTACATGAAGCTTCATTCAGTGGCATTTGATCAAACTTAAAAGAAGTGAGAGTAGTATTGCATGCAGTAACAATCGGGGGGGGGGGGGGGAGGGGGGGGGGTGGGGGGGGGCTATATGGCTTAAGGGGATTAATGTGGTCATCCACTAATCAGAGAGGTTGATGGTTTGATCCCAGGCCACCCATGTCACATGAATGGCTCCTGTGCCATTCCACTATGCATGTGAACCACTGAGCTCTCATTCACTGCAGGAACAAAGGTTCAGGTTATGAAGTGATGGCACTTCTAACCATGACTTTGGCCTCAACAAGCCCTGCATGACTCACAGTACATGGGCTAAATAAAAACGCTAAATGCTGTGTACTTATATAGCACTTTATCAGGCATTGAAGACCCCTCAAAATACATTACAGTACAGTTGACATTCATTCACACAAACATTCATACTTTGCAAATCAATTTTTTTTTATCCATGAGCACACAGGACATTGAGGAGTTCAGTATCTGACCCAAGGACACTTCAATATGCAATGGGGAAGGTGGGATTTGAACCCCTGACCTCAGAGGACAGCTCCTCTGACCTCTCAGTCACAGCTCTCCAAATCACAGCAAATCAACCTAATAATGAGAAATAGGTAAAGAAAAAGAATGACGTTATATCATATTCTGTATTTAGATAATTCTATAAAGTGTAAACTCATTCAATCTTTCCAGTGTCAGCAGTGAATATACAATCCGTAAATGTGAGAATCAGTGTGCACCTGCAGATCTTTACTTTCCCACCCTCTGCTGCAGGACTCACTTACCACTTTGTCGGATTCAAATAGGCCTGGGTTGTCTTCCCTTTCAAGTGTGTGGTTGTGGCCAAGGTGCTGATGAATGTGCCCCATCAGGACGGAGGCTACATGTCGACCACAGAGTGGGTAAGCAGATCATTCATTTCCTCTGCAAACCAAACACTGTTGTGTCTCTGTCTCATTTTACATAACTGCGTGTTGACAAAATTACTTTAAAAGTCAACATGTATCATCATGCAGCGGTGTTTGTTCGTCTGAATTCCACATATTTGAAGTAATATTGTCATGCTGCATTCTACGTGTCTCACATTCTATTTTTTATGTGATTCATCAAGATGATGTGTGTGTTCTTACCACTGTTTATCCTAAATACATGAAAATAAGAAAATACGATAACGTGCCATTAAACCTTTCAAACTTTCTTATGAAACCAAAACCATGTAGTCATATTATATATTAAACTATACAAATGAAATTATATTTCCTAAAATAACGCTACATTCAATATCAGTGGTTTGGTTTGATAATCATCCCTGATTTATTACTATGCAATTAACTATTTTCTGTCAATTCAAGTACTATTAGTATATTATTAGATTTCACACCTCATTACTAGTATATTGTGGTTGAAGAGAAGGGAAGGCAGCAGATTATCACCATCAACAGCTCTGGAACAGAGTGACACATTGTGTAATCTTCACAGCAGATAAACCAGGGAGGATAGGCACAAAGTTTTATAACCTTCACTCTGCTCAATTAACCATTTATGAAAAAGCTCTGTGCACAACGTCATATAGGTACACACTCAACACAGTGCGTGTGTGAATAACATATTAAAACATTCATAAACATGCACAGGTATGATGACATATGTGTATGGTATCTATGCCTTCATGTGGCATAACTGCATGTAACAACGTCATGAAAATTACCATCCAATAAAATCATCAACAGCAATACTGTTAGTCATTTGGTGACAGGTTACTATGGAAACAGGGGCAGACTGCGACACCTCCCCACCCGCCCTCCCCCCCCACGAATGTCCCCAAACGGCCGTCGTATTTCCCATTCAGGCGTATGGGCTATTTTCCGACAGTGCCGTGAAGGCAGCACTCCACCTTCCTCCAGTCCAGACCGTCCGGACTATTACAGACCTTGCGGTGCCTTCACTGCCTTACAGGCCCACCCGCTCTGCACAGACGTGTCCACAGCCAAGGTAAGAGACACTGCCCCCGTCACATATGCGGACATTTTAAGTGTTTATGTGTTGAATGGTGGGGGTTTGTTCACCAGACGTGACGTATTATTGCCAAATCGTTACAAACCAGTAGGACTAGTTTTTGGATACAATGCGCGTGTTTACGTGTATGTGTGTGCGTGTGTCTGCTTATGCCACCGGTTCGCCTCACCGGGTTCTACCCACCGGTTCTTTGACAATCTCAGAACACTTTGTCCTGCTCCTCCGCCTCCAATTATTAGCGCGCGTCCACCGCCGTGCTGCGCGCTCCCGCTGCTCTTTGATTACGGAGGAATGCGATTGAGTGATGGACAATCATTTTTTTTCCAGTGCGCGCGCACGCGGCCACGCCTTTCTGGTGTGTGGGCATTGTAGGGCGCGCCCGCCCGCTCAACACACACACACACACACACACACACACACACACACACACACACACACACACACACACACACACACACACACACACACACACACACACACACACGCCGCTGCAGACAGTGATAGCGGCCCCTCGCTCCTCTGCTCTTTGTCTGCTGGTGTTCGAAGCAGAGGTTCTGCTACTCTGCTTGGCATTAAAGCTGCCGCCTCCCATCACCCACAGCCCGCGAGGCCTTCAGGTACCGTCGGAAATCTCATTACCAGTGTGATCCTCCACACATGCCACTTTAATCATCTGTCTGTCGGTGTAAACAAAGATTGACCGCGACAATTGTCCAACCACCATCCAGAAATGAAGCCAGAATGTGCCCACTTTTTCACTGCCCCCCCTCACCAGAAGGGACTTCACTGCTCAGTAATCTTCCAAGGCCACGCCCCCTTCTATAAAATCCAACCCTCAGCCCCCCCCCACTCCCTCCAGACATCGCTATTGGAGAACCTATGGAAGCCTTCAGCTATCCTCAGGATTCCAAAGGTGTTTAGCCTGTTACTGGAGCAACACGTTGGCCTCCGCAGAGCGGAACTGCTCCAGTTGTAAATACTATAAAGGAAGGTAATAAAAACATTATTTCATTCATTCAGGTGAGTCTGCACTTTAAGCAGCAGCCTTGATAGATCAGTGTCCTCCCCTCATCCTCAGACTGGTTGCAGATGTGGAAGATTAACCGACTTTGTACCTGTTATATTTAGGCTTCACTTCTCACTATCAACTTTTCTTGGGGTTACTGCACTGACTTAGGCAAAATGCATGGCTTGATTTAAAGGTGCAGTGTGTAATATTCAGGTGAAACAATTTCAATTCTTGTATTTTCAGAAATTGAACTTGAGTTGTGTTCAACACTTTGTTTATATTTACCTCTGGGGCAGGTCCTCTCCACGGAGCCTAGAGTGAGCAAACTTAACATTTGAATAATTCGTTTTAATACTAGCTAATGGCTACTACAGGTAATTTGTAGGCTGTGCTGAGGGGTGTTTAGCTGCAACAATCCACTTCATCACTTGATGCCACTAAATCCTGCACTCTGTACCTTTAAAGGTGGAGAACATTAAAAGTTTATGATGAACATACAACACAGAATATCCTTAATCTGGTCGTACATTTCTGTTTCAAGATTTAATCTGTTATTTGGCTTATTAAATGATAACATTATGCTATACAGTTTTGTTTATACTCATCAAGTGATTCATTTTTGCGATTTATCAGTTCATTTGCAAAATGTCCATAAAAAGAGTGGTTGATGGTAACATGTTTTAAAACAATTATTCATGATTAAATGATACTCCGTGCTTGGTCACAGAGGACAGAGAAGAACATCAAGTCCTCTTGTAGCTGAGAATGATGGTAGTGTTTAATTGGTACAGCTCCACACTGAGGCAGCAGAGTGTGGGAAACATTACTGGTGTCATTCTGCTAAATAAAGATGCAGCGCTCACTCAGAATAGAACCAAACAGCTGAGAGACAAACAGCTGCAGACTGAGATAACACAGCACATATGTCACATTAATGGAAACCTCATCGCTGTTTGGTCATCAATGCTTTATTGTGATAGGTTAATGAGTTCAAGGCCCCTCAAATAGCATTAGCTTCTGGCTAGGGACCTTATAATAATAATAATAATAATAATAATAATAATAATAATAATAATAATAATAATAATAGCAATAATCACATGGAATCATGTGTTCAGTGTATCATTACACCCCGTACACTGTACCTTAAAGCTGCAGTGAGGCTGGATAAACCATTTATCCTGATTTGTAGCCCCCACTGGGGTGGTCTGACTACTCCATTTGAATATTGTTACTAAAGGTCAAAGGTCAACCCAACAGTGGCATATAAATACTCATAGTCAGTTATCAGTGAATGACTGCAGAGGAGCTCTCCAAATCTTTGGCCTGCAGCACTGGATGAACGGAATCGAACCTGTACGGGTCAATAGGTCCTGGCTCTTCAGACAGTGTATGGTGATGCTTCTCCCTGTGTGACTAAGCTCTTATCACCTCTCTGAGTGTGTCAGTGTTTGAACACGGGAGTTTATTGGTGACTTCTTCACTGCAGAGGACCTCGTTAGTGTACACAGTGAGTATGTAAACAGATGATTAACTCGGAGATCGAGGGAACTTTCATTCATAGGATCACACAGAGACGGATGTCGAGTCAGAGCGGGGACAGGAAAGAGCCTGACAGACGGAATAAGTGCTGGAAGTTGTAAACTGCACCACATTGCACTGCAGAGAGGGAGTAGACATAGAACAGCCTCAGACCGATGACAGAGTGGCATGTTGAAGGAGCAGTTGTCAGTGGTGGCACCGGATGTTCATGTGAACACAGTAAGGCAAAACTGGATTGATTATATTGTGCTGGTGAATTGACCAGAAAGCATTTGACTTGTCTACATACTTCAAGGCATAGCATACAGTATAGCAGTGATTCTCAACTGGTGGGTCGCAACCCAAAAGCGAGTCGCCCGACCCATGGGGACTTTGACTGGGGAAAAAAGTTCAGAAAAAACAAATCTTGTGCTCTTGTTTTAAAGAGGTACACTACAGAGTGTAGTCTGTTCTCACTCTTTCACAGTAGATGCACAAGACACAGGAAAGTACAACACCAGTTACATTACAATGCAGCTAGCTGAGTGAAAAGGGACTGTTTCCCTCTCTAACGTCGCCGCCTGCTGGTCGTTTTTGTTGAGCATTAATCTTGTTTCTGTGATATTCTGCATAATCTTAGGTCCAAACTGCTCCATCTTTTGATTAAATACATTTGTGTAGTTGAAAATTGAAACACTGATTTTCAGTAGCATATTACAGCTGAATACGCCCCCCCCCCACGCATTGTAGGAGAAGCCATGGTAGCCCCATGTTATGTTTGTGTGAATGGGTGAATGCAAGCTGAACGGTGTACAGACCATATTAACCATTCACCTGTTGTGTCTGCAGATGATGTGGAGTGTCGTGCTGCTGCTGCTGGCTGCTGCTGCTCTCACCGCAGGTGAGTACTGTCTCTTCACCACTGACCAGTTGATATCTACATTGCTGGAACTGTGTCCGACTGCCCTCTGTTTTTCTCGCCTTCGTCTTAGAGTCGTTCTCCATGAACGACCATGAGCGCTTATCACACGGTCGGCAGCTGAAGATCTACCTGTCCAAGAACAGTGACTCGCTGGAGTTCGTCCCCGCATACGATCAACACCAGGTCTTCCTGTACTGGGAGAAAGGCCGGAGCAGGTCAGAACCATGAAGGCTGTGATGCCGTGTCATCACCATTGCCGCTATGTCTTATGTGTTAACACTGTCGTTTGTGAACGTCCCCTGCAGTGTGTCGAAGGGCCGGGTGACAGGCTCAGGAAGTGATCGACGCTGGTACATTGACGAGGTAACAGGAGATATTTGATTTCTTGTTCTTGAGGTGAGTTTAAAGCCCAGAGACAATCATAAAAGTTATGAATTCGACATAGACTAAAGCTGGTTATTAGAGCAGCTTTGAATAGGCTCTGCCCCTTTACTGAGGGAGTACATTGTATGCGCTGATGTCAGTAATGACCCACAAAGAAGTTGTGCACAACAGCAGAACCTTTGTACTCCATTCTTCACCTGACATGAAATGTTCCACTGCAGATCAATGACATGTTTTCATTTAACACTGTTTCTGCCAAAGATGTAAGAACACTGATTTGTTTTTGATCATACATACCATTTAACTAATGATTCAAAATATACCATTATTCATTATTGTAAGGCAAAATAATTGGTGTAATCACTGACAATATTCTAACGTTCTAATCTGCCACACTAAACTCTGAATGTGCAGCGGTTATTAGCCTGAAGAGTGTTGCTGTTCGCTGCCGCTGTCTTATTTGGAGTGGTTTTACATTAAATGGCAGGTGAAAAGTTCTTTATGTTTAAGAAATAAACTCCTCCTCTGTGAACAAGCACATGATCTTCAGAGAGAGTGGATGATAGGACTTCTTGCTGAGTCTGACAGACCGTAGGATTTGTTGAGCCTGATCTCTTTGAATCTCACTTTGTGGCATCACCCTCTGATCACATGGTGCCATGAGATGCTTGATACACTGAGTGTTTATCTGTGGCCTCTTTGGTTTGGTCAGGTGACTTATAACGACCAGGGGACGTACATCCAAAGAGATTTGTGGAGAAATATCATCTCCACATTCAAGGTGGCGGTCACACGTAAGTCATCCAGGTCTGATAGTTGGAAATAAGACATTTGATTTGGTTTGATCCCCAATTTCTGCTACATATGGCCCACTGTATGAATTTTTAATGAGTTTGAGTGTTTATTAAGAAAAGTACTGCACAAACAAATCCATTCATCATTTAAAGGGGCAGTGTGTACGATTTCGGTCATTTTCATGACTTCTAAAAATATTACAAAACAGTGACATACTGACATTTTATAGTGAATATAGTATTATTTTTTTCCATTGACCTTAAATGAGACCCATGTATATTTACATGAAGAGCGGGTCCTCTCTACGGCAGCTGCCATGTTTTTACAGGAGCCCATAGTAGGTCTACCATAGGTTCTCCTGCATGTTCAGGTGCATGTCCATGTCTGTGGTGATGGATACAACATGCAACTTCACTGTTAAATATTGCCAAATCTTACACACTGCACCTTTAAAACAACGTTTCTCTCTGTCCCCTGTACCACTCAACATGTATTTTTCCTTTTCGCTTCCTATCAGCCGCCTTATTGCTCTCCTCTCTATTCCAGCCAGACATAACTTTCTGAAGTGTGTGGCAGGAGAGAGTCTCTACATCTCACTGGAGGGCCTGGACCTGTCTGAGGCTGTGCTCATCTTCTCTGCAGAGCATGAGAACATCACACTGGTGAGATGGGCTGATGGGTGGATGAGTTGGGGGGCGGGAATGGTAGTAGATGTAGTTTTTCAAAGGCCTTTTGTGTTGCAGTTATTTTCATAACATTTTCTAAGCAGGCGATCAATTCCTAGTGATTCATACAGAATACAGTGGGGCTGGTGAGGCTGAGTGAAACTCTGTGTGTCCTTCAGGTGCGTGATGGTGCTCCCATGGCCCAGGACATCCCATCTTACTACGACCGGGTTCAGACCCATTACAGAAACATAGAGATCAGATCTGTGAACTTAACTGACCAGGGACATTACACCCTGAGGAACCGCAGGAACCAGCTGGTGTCTGTAACCAGGATGGACATTACAGGTGGGCCCGCTCTCTTCTCGAATGTAACATCTATCTGTTGTCAGGTTCCCCTGCACAGAATAGAGCCAATATGGTTTTAAAGCAGGGATGGGCAATTGTTCTTCCAAGGGGGGCACATAAGAAACCCAGATTATTACCAGAGGCCAAACAAAAACCTGTTATCATGATTGAAAACTGTGTGACCAACAAACTCAACACAACGTTATCATCAGTAATTACCAAATGTGTGTCAGGAGAAGAATTTAACATTCTGCCCCCCAAAAAATTTGTATTCGAAAATTAGATTTTTGTTTTGTATACAATACCAGTTCATTTGAATAAATACTGTTGACAGTTCCCTTATGCTCAAAAATATAGAAAAACACTTGTCTCAAAAGCACACTGGAGTGGAAACAAATGGGGGTGATTTTCCAATGTGGGACTTTTATTTTGAAGGCGAAGAAAGTGGGGCGGGGGGTGCGATGTGAACGGAGGTTATGGTACGCAGCTGGGCCAGATTAGGCTCCATCCTCCATGCAAACATCAAGCACGACAGAATCACACACACAAGGAATGGAATGGCAAATGTTGTCTAGCTTCATGTATAAAACAAACATAACAAGCTCACATTGCCTTTGTTAAAACTAGCACATTTTATAAAAATGTGAGTAATGTTTTTAATTTGATCCTTATTTTCTTCACTACATAATGGAAGACAGAAGACTAGCGATCCACTTATTTTTCCCTTTCCTCCTCAGACCATCATGAGTACTCAGGGAACCCCCTCATGGCTCTGCTCTTACTGCTCGGTATCCCTGCTGGAATCTGCTGCTGCTGCCGAAAGAAGATTTTCAAGAAGAAAAGCACAACAGCGGCAACTCTCCAGGTGCGAGCATGTCACATGCTATTTTTAAGACTCGTTGCATAAATGAAATGGTTGTAGACTTTTTTCCCCATTAGCTAACATTAAGAAAAGAGCGGATCATCCTTTTAAAGGCACAGCGTGTAAGATTTGGTGACATCGAATGGTGAAGTTGAATCACAACACCCTTCCCATTCAAGCATGCAGGAGAACCTATGGTAGTCCCACGCTCTCATTAAAGCTCAAAAGATGTTCCACAATTATCATTCGTGACATTGATGAAACCATCAGCAGCATCATCACCTGTCTCTCCTGTCGTTCCAGATGACACCAGACGCTGTCCATCCTCCTCCTGGTCCTGCTGGACCCTGTCCTCCTTACACCGATCCAGGACAACCAGGGATGGTGAGTTGATTCAAATCATTTTGGAGGCAGTGTGTCATAATAGATGGTTGTGATTGGTCCAACCAGGACAGGTCTAAATGAATGGGAGAGGTTATAGTTAAGAAAAATTGGCTCCCTGGTCTAGAAAACATAGAATAAGGTCAAGTGTTAATGACATTCTTTAAGTTGAGTGTGTGTGTTTCTGTGTTTGCAGGCTCACTACCATGACCCTAACCCAAACATGGTATCAAAACCTAACACTCATTTCTATGTAACAATGTGCATGTCAACATGGTATCAGATACATATTTATTTTTTAAAATAATATATTAACATATTCTGACATGTTTGCTCTTGTGGCTGTGTGTGTGTGTGTGTGTGTGTGCTGCTGCTGCTGAACAGAATCCCACTATCCACCCTCCCCCTGCTGGTCCGGCAGCGTGGAACGGACCCCCACCCTCACCTGTTAGTATCACGCTCATTCATGTTGAGTAGACTCGATGGTCTCCAGCCTGGTCGGACTCATGCTCCGTGTTTCTCTCTGTGCAGGGTTTCAACCCGGCCTATCCGCCACCCAACCCGGGCTATCCACCAACCAACCCGGGCTATCCCGTTGGTCCTCCCATGGGTGTCCCTGCCCAGCCTCCGCAATGGAATGGGCCACCACCAGGACAGTACCCCCCTGCTCCTGGAGCTCCGATGGTACGATCCTAAATTGAGAGGAGTGTCGGAGAATAGTCCAGTTGACATGAAACGGGCGATATTGACTAAACTTGGAGTGATTTCAGTTCTGTGTGTTTATATGTACGAAAACATGTATGCAAAGTGTGAGTCAGTATTAGTGGTGAGGATGATTGACAGAAATGATCAAAACCTGCTTTGTGGTCCTTTACATTGTATTGCTAACTGTGATCTGATGTTGTTGTGGTGTAGGGCTACGCTCCAGCTCCAGTCATGTATAGTGCTCCTCCTCCTGATGGTTCCTCACCTGCAGAACCTCTGCTGGCTTCAGCTGCTCCGGTAACACACACACACACACACACACACACACACACACACACACACACACACACACACACACACACACACAAACACATCACACGAGGACACAACGTGAACACAGACACGAGGACACATTTGAAATTCAATGCATTTCAAATGCTGAAGTACCCTTGGGCAAGGCATTGAACCCCAACGTGCGGCATATTCTCATAGAGACTCACAAGACAAGTGGAGAATTGGGTCAGGACTGAGTCTTTCAAACACACAGAACAAACAGGTTTACACCTTTAATATAAAACTGTGCAAGCTTCAGTTGTAGATGTCATTCAGTGGGTTCAGCCACGTACAGTCTGAAGATGGTCAGACATTTCTGTTCACACGCAGACCCTCTGAGAGCTCAGTCCGGGCTTAACAGCCACACAAGAGCAGTCATGAAGGTCATGAGGTCAGTAGAATATCACCTGAACAATCTTTGAGGAAAGTAAAACAATCTCTAGGTGGTTTTTGGTAACTAGCCCAGATTAGTTCCCTTTGTACGTAGTGGAATAGTATGAGAGGGTGTCTCTTTTTGTCTTACTTATGTCTTAACACCTCCACTAGTCATTAAAGGTGCATTGTGTAAGATTTGGTAATATCTACTGGTGAATTTGCATATCGTGTCCATCTCCTTACCCTTCCCTTTAGAGGATGCAGGAGAACCCATGGTAGCCCTCTGTTGTCATTAAAGCTCAAAAGATGTTTAGAGCATCTTCTCTGGACTATTGTAAAAACATGGCGGCCCCCATAGGGAGGACCCGCTCCTGGTGTAAATATGCATTAAAGGGCTCATTTTAGGGTTATGTAAAAAGGGAAACATACATTGGGGTGATTTTACAATTGTACAAATGTCTATATATAATTGTTTTGGAATTATATATCTACAGATAGAGGTGAAATACATTTACCAAAATCTTACACACTGTACCTTTAAAAGGTCTAGTGTGTAAGATTTAGATTTAAGGGAATAGTAAAATTGGAAAAGGAAATATACATATAAAATGAAACAGATTGTCTCCTTCTCTTCTCCTAAATTAGCCCTTAGCGTTACATCAAATGGGGGGGGGGGGGGCCCCCCCTTGGGGGGGGTCCTCCTCTATGGAGGCTGCCATTTTGCACCAGAGAGATTCTACAGTTGCCCAGACTGGAGAAACTAAACACTTTTGAGTTTTCTTTGTAACAGAAGGCTACTTTATGATCTCCCACGTGCTTGAAGATTTGAATTTCACCTTTCTCAAAATCCTACTATCCTGCCTGTGACATATAGAGAATGAGAAGTTTGTTGATTCACATATGTAAACTAATTACATTTCCACTCTCCAGGCTACAGAACCTGCATCGTCTCCTGAGGCTCCTGTGCCCCCGGCCTCCAATAACACCATCAGCTCCACTAATCCTGCCCACAAGTTTCAGATCGAAGGAACCAACTCCTCCACCAACTTCCTGTAGCAACACTGAGTCAGCTCCCTCGCCCTGATCCCACGGTGCTGCCCTGTCACCATTCTGCAGCCATCTGTGGAAGCACTCAAGCCTCTGACGCAAAACGCTGCCTCAGGAAGCAACAGGACAGCACAGACTCTGTTCTTTGCCTCCTTCCCTTAATCAGCTCTGACTCCAGCCCACAGCGATGTCATGGTGGTCGGCGTGTGAGAGTCACTGATTCAGAGATCCCAGAGGCAATGACAGACACTGTGTTAGCATGAGAAAGAACCCGGTTGTTCACAAGTTTAAAAAGATGTCACCAACAACAATGTTGTCATGTTTTAGCCACATTTTCACTTATTACCGTCATGCTGATATCTTTTCTTTTCTATATCTAACGAGCAAGAGATAACTTTAGCCTTTGATATTGACTAGGTGTCTTTACGAGAGCCCAGTGAACGTAAAGCTGCCCACTGGTTTGTGTCTCATGTCCTTTACGTCCATGTGAGTGAGTGGTCTGCTCAGTGTGCCATGGCTTACACACATCCAGGGACATGGGTTAGGGTTAGTGGTCATTGCCGGACCAGAAGTAAAAACGCATTTACCTTTAAGAACAATAACAAAAAATAGCTCGTATTTGCTTAAAAGTGCAGTGTGTTCGATTTGGGGACATCTAGAGGTGAATCTTGTATCCGGCACCTCACCCTCACCCTTCTGAGCATATAGAATTCCAACTCAAAAGATGTTTAGGACGTCCACTTTGGGCTACTGGGCCAACATGGCGGTTCCCGTAGAGAGGACCCCGCTCCTCATGTAAATATAGATTCATGGGCTCATTTAAGGGTAGTGGAAGAAAGATATTACATTTAGGTGATTATAAATTCCTGAAAATATCAGTAAGTCATTGTTTTGTAATATTCTTTAGAAGTGACAAAAATGATGAAAACACACTGCACCTTTAATAAGCCCTATCATTAGTTCATTGCAGCCGTTTCTAATGAAAACCACTCGCATCGATTAGAGTCCTGAAGTGATGATGTGCTGTGGTAGATGAACGTTAAAGTTCAGCAGGAAGGTCAATGAGATTGTTGCACTGATGGAAAAGTTTCGGATCCTCTCATGTTTTCGTCCGGTAACCACTTTAGTTAATTTTCCAAATGTGATCGGTTAAAAGAAAAAGTTAAGTTGGACAGATCTGGACCCCAATAGGCTGCAATCCAAATTCACGAGTGCACTGTTTACTCTTTTATGATACGACATCATGTTAAAGTCTCACAGGCTTGTGTTCAGCGGTGGCCCCTGCAAGTGCGTGGATGACTGAATGGTCAGGACTAAGGCAATGTTTTGGTGCTTCTTTCAGAATCATACTGGAACAGTGTGACAGGGAATTGCTAAAACAATAGCTACCTCATCTTGGGACCCAATGCCTCAGCAGCACATGACCTGGACTCAGACAAACCACTTTGACTGCCTTTAGCGTAACCTCATGCCTTCTTAACTGTTACAGCGAAAACAAGCATATCACTCATCCATCCATTCATTCAAACATCCATCCATCCATCCAGTTTTTGATACTCTCACACAGATCACATTCTAAACCATGGAGCTTTATGATACTAACAAATGTTCTACTCCATTTTACCCTGAACTACAAAAAGTGTTTTTTAGCTGATGTCCCTGAAACATGTAGCAAAAAGAAAAGCTTTTTACATCAAGTTGAAAATCTCATTTCTATTATTGCGTGTGCTTGTTCCTCCATTTTAGACCATTTGGAGTGAGGACGTTTTTAACAGTGGCCACCTTTACCTAGGTTTTTGTTCAAGTTAGTTCCCCTCACAAAAACAAAATTGTGTGTGTGTGTGTGTTGTGTGTGTATACACGTGTATAGATATATATGACTGTAACATATTATTCACTAGTTGTTCCTGTAGATGATAGTCGTGGGCGTTAATGGAGTAGAAGTGACTTCATGTTGTGGTTTTACTCCACATCTCACACTGACTCCTCTGCTGCTTTTTGTTTCTTTATGCTTCACATGTCCATGCAGCTTCACTGTGTCAAACTGTCTGTATGAATAAAGTGACGTCCTGGAGCTCCTCTTGAAATCATTTCACACACACACACACACACACACACACACACACACACACACACACACACTAACATAAAGTACCAAGTCGAATGTATATGACACTGCAATGATACTGCACATTGAAATTAATGTAATGACAACTGTAATCATTTAAAGGTGCAGGGTGTAAGATTTTGGTCAATTAGATGTCACTTCTATCTCTTGAAATAAAATCACACAACAATTACAGACAGACATTTTTACAAATGTATAATCACCACAATGTATGACTTGCTTTTTACATCACCCTAAAGTGATCTCTTTGATGTATATTCACATCAGGAGCAGGACCACCCTATGGGGGCAGCCATGTTTTTATAAAAACCCAGAGTGGACATACTAAACTTCTTTTGAGCTTTCATGACCACTGAGGGCTACCATAGGTTCTCCTGCATGCTCCAATGGGAGGGGTGAGGTGATATACAATATGCAACTTCACCAGTAGATGTCACCAAATCTTACACACTGCACCTTTAAGGCACATTTGTAGAACTCGAGGCCTGCGAGCCAAATAAAGGGAATTTAGTGTAACCAAGAGGGGAAGCTGCACCACTAACCCCTTCTCCCACCACTAACCCCCCTGGACCACTGTATAAACAGTGGGCCCTGTGGTGGAGCAGCTCCTCTCTGTGGAGGCTGCCATGTTTTTACAGGAGCCCTGAATGGACATACGAATCACCCTTTAAAGCTTTAATAATATAGCTTGAGGCAACCACGGGCTTCCCTCCATGCTTCAAAGAGTATGCATGGTAAGTAGTACAGCTTCATCACACAATGTCTCCACATCCTACTCACGGTCACATCAACACATTCCATGTGTTTCCCAACAATTTCCATGAGGTCAGCGAGTTCTGAGGAGGAAGCCTGAGGGACATGAGAGTCTATGGTTCACTTTCACCACAGGAAAACACCAACCATCAACATGCATTTCTAGTTTTTTCTATTTCAGAGATGCTTCTTCATATTTTTAGATGATGACACTGGCATCTGTGAACCTCCCCAGACATCATTCAAAGCCTCTGCCCCCAGAGTGTGGTGTCGGGGCAGGAACTGCTCACGTGCACTAACACGGTGTGGCTGTGAATGCTGTGTCCTTGGGCCTGTGGGTGTGTAGCAACACAAACACCTGACAGAGACGTATTACAGCTATGGACGAGACAATCACAGGAGAGGAAGATTTTTTATCAGATCATTCATGTTGATTTGTCGTCCTCTTGTGGATTGTTGTAGGTACTGCAAGTACTTGTTTTATGTTGAGATTGGGGCTTTTTTAAATTTTTTTTTTTTACAGATATAGTGGTTAATTAGAATGACTTTAAATGCAGTTCTAAATAATAATCAAATCTATGGTTGTAACTGGTTCTGTTATGCCATCTTTGACCCAGGTCACTGTCGTATGTCTGTCATCCTGCATCAGACGCTATTGTCCAAACTGTGCAGTCAATTACTACAAATTAAAGTAGAGTGGTGTGCTACACAAAGAAATTACAATTTTAAACTTGTTCCAAATATTCTGTTTTCAAAATGTTCTGATGCTGTGATCAATTTTAATACAGGCCGCTCTGCAAAAGGATTACAAGGAAAAACCAAAGACTATCTTATTAGGAGAAAATAATTTGAATATTTGTTCGATGGTTTTTCGTCGATCCCATTTTTTATAAACCTGAAAACAGTCTGCTCCTTACTTGTAACCAAGTCCATGTGCCTCCTACGGGGAAAGATCTCCATTTCTGTTTCCTGATTCTGTTTTTCTTCTCTTAAGAAAGAACAGCAACAACAAGAACCTGTGGGCTCACGTACGCCCCCTATCATGGAGCAAGAGTTCTGTTTGCCTCAGCTTCTGTTCTCTTATGTTACACACACATAATACATTACCCAAACTATTGAAAGTCAAGGCATGTAGTACAAGAGTTTGTAAAGTATTGCACAATCCAAGATGATCCAATCTAAGGTCCCAGCTCATTGGATGTGTGCGAGTTCATTCTTTGGATTCTTGGTTTTAGTTTCTGTGACTTCTGCCAACTAGTGGACAAAGCAAACACTGACACCTGTCAGTCCCCACTAAGACTATCAAATCTGTGAGGTGATGAGCAACAGGTGGTGGTATGAGGAGGCATGAAAATGCTGGTCGCGATACCCTGTATAACTATGCCTGCTACACAGTGAATGTAAAAATGACACAGTATCTGTTTCTGTGTCCCGTCTTCTGAACAGGTATATGTCTTAGAGCAGCTTCAGAAAGGTTTGAGTGTGTTGAATATTAGCAGCACACGATTGTGGGGAGTAAATCACTGCCCCAGAGATTCACATAACTTCCAGTACTTATTTCAAATTAAACACCTTGAGTCCCGTCTGAAAGCATTCATGTACTGTCAGAAGGCTTTTATTTTTATTGCAGAAAGCTATACAGCTTCAAACTATTACTATTCTACTTTTTAATTCCTGAGGGCATCTTCAGCATAGTACATATAGATGAACTTTGATTTGAGGAAATCCAGCATTCATACCAGTAACATACAGCTGGTAAGGACATTGTACAACAAAGACAGGAAGCAGATAAGTTGGCAGCACAGCAGTAAAATAATATCAAGTCTCTCAGTGAACGTAGTGGGTTCATCCAGGGTTTTCTCTCCTGGGTGAGCCTGCTCTTAAAGTCATTGTCAGAAGTCGCACAAGTTACTCCGATGAATAACTGGCACATCAAGTCCGAGGTCATGACACACCAATAATGAGGACCAGGAAGTACGAAAATCTTGGTCCGACTGAAAAAATACAAATGTTGAGCAACGTCCCAAGTTGTAAAAAAACAACTGTGAAGAGTAGTGATGCGGCAGACAGGAGGAAGGAATCTCCCTCTCAAAGCGTTAGAAGAAGAAAATACTATGTTCACCCTTGTGTTCCCATCAAATACCAATAAGGGTGGAGCCAAGTGAAACCAGTGTTAGGCTGGTTATGATTGAAAATGTGTCAGTTTTATGGAGTCAATAAAGAAAGAAATAGTGTGTTTGTTTGGAAGATATACATTCTGGCACAATACTGCCATGTGCTGTTGATACAATGAACTGAGTCAAAACAAACAAAGAATCCCTGTAAAGTTATCACTATTCTTCATGGTTGACGTACCACTGTTCGAATGATTCTGAAAATGTCCGTGAGACGAGAGGTTGGGCATCACATTCCTCTTGAGGACTTTAAAGTGACCTCCTGCCTGGAATGTACTCATACTGTGTCAGTAACAACTCAATAGGATGACGTTTTCAACAGATCAGAAACATGTCGAGCGAGAAAAGGTTTGTCTTTTGAAGTTCCACATCGCTCCGTCCTGTGGAGCTCAGTCTTCCTTTGTCCACCTCTCCATCTCTCTCAGCCGCCTCTCCAGGATCTTCACCTGCTCCTCCAGGTGCGCCGTTTTATCCGCCACGTCAGGGCCCTTCGAAGTCCCGACGCCCAGTAGCACGCAGACCAAAACCAGGACCGCCAATCGGATGGCCATGACCTCTGTTCCCACGTTGTGGTCTCTCAGGATGAGGGCAAAGCAGACCAGGGCCAAGGCCACTTTCAGCACCCACACGGCCCGCCTCAGAGTGGAGGCAACCAGAGAGAAGAACAGCGTGACCAGCCAGTAGCCAATGAGAGCCACGAGGAGCCACTGAGCAAAAAATATCAGGCCCTCTGGAGTCACTTTGTTGATGGGGAAGGCGACTGTGGGGGAAGAGGAACACGATGATTAGCGATGAACGAGTTTACAACCCGCAACATGTCTGACATGCTTCAAAAATACGCTAAACGTGTGATCAAACGGTATAATGTACTGTGTGGAGGATTCTGTCAATGTGCGCACTCCGTCTATCTGCTCACACGTGGCAAGTAAGCACAGTGTCAACTCTCAGACACGGGGACAGCAGTTAATCGTGATGTCGCTCACCTCCGGGTGGGAAAGACCCACCGGACAGTGGAGCACTGAGCTACCACGAGCTGCTGAAAGGACTCTCGGGACCCAGTTAATGCCATTTCTTAAGCCACTGAGCGACCGTCAGCCATCCCCGACGAAAGAGTGTGGTGATATCTTTGGTCATGACTGTCAACAGGCTGGTGGCCATTGTTTACGTTGGTGTCGAAATCGCTGGTCAAAGGTGCCTGATTTTTAACGCGGAGAGATGATCAACAACAAACCAGACTAAGAACTAAGAATCCTGATTCGACGCTGTGTTCACGGTCAGGGTGCATAACAAATATCCATGACCCAGCAGAGTCCACGTGCTGTCACATGACGAGACAACACAGAACTGTAACTCATAACTGTTTGTTTGTGCTTGTTTCTACCTGATCTTCGTGGTGTGTGCAGCTGACTGGGCGGGGCCATGTTTTTGTGGCTCTTTCAACACAACTGAGCTTCATCACCGGTGTATCACGACCGGCTCTTCCACTCCAACTCTGTGGGATCACTGTTCAAACACTTGTGTTTGACCTTTTGTTCTAAAGATACATGTTGTATGTGCAGAGTGTGAGACGCGTGGTGCAGTGTGACTGCATGACACAGCAGAGAAGCCAACCTCTCATCCCAGCAGCCTGGAGGAGGTTTGTGATGTTCTGCAGGAGCACGTTCAGACCACTGGCCACACTGCTGGCAACAACACCCAGAACCTGAGAAAAGGCCTGTGGGGGTCAAAGGTCAGGACAAGAGACATGTTGCAGATTAATGACTGTGTGAGTAACATGGGACGATCAACAGATACTGATGAAATATACACAATCGACAGCTGTCTGAAGATTTCTAACACAATAAAGTGATCATTTGAACTCTAAATAAATATCTTCGTTTTTAAAAGTGCACAGACATTTCATTCATGCATGTTTTGAAATAACCTGGCAGTAAAATGTCATGCTGTAGCCAAATGCCTCTCACCCCACCCTGCTCCTCCAGGCAAATAGAAGAAGAACCTGTGGTAGCTTTCAATTTACATCGTAACTCAGAGTGTTTTGTTTGTCCACTTCGTGCTTCTGTCAAAACATGGTAATGCAGCATGGCCGCCTCACTGAGAGGACCTGCTGTCAAATACTGGCCCTTATAATTGACCATGCTGATAATCAGTCAAAACTCACTCATTATCATACTTTATCCAACCACCGTGTGAACAGTGCCTGGGTTGCCAAGTTGTGACATATACTAGGGCTTTCATACTTATGTGAATGACATTTTGACTGACAGAGATACAAGTACGCTAGTTCAACGGACATTCAAAGTAGAGTGTGTCAGATTAATGACATCTACTCATAAATTCCCCTCCCTTCCAAGCCTGTATGAGAAGCTCTGGAAGTTTTCAATGATGCATAATATTTTATGCATAATTTCTCATTCATGGCTAATGAAACTACAAACTAAAGAGATAGAAGAATCAGAAAACTGTTATAAGACCAACAGAGATAGAAATAGTTGTGCCTACATTTTTCAGACACGACCTTTAACGATACTTATAACAGAATAACTGCTAAATCACTGTATTGTTTCGCTAATGAACACTGCAACAGATAAAATGCCTAATATCGGCTCTGATTTTCAGCAAGGCCTATAATCAGGTGACCACTACTCAACTGGCAACCATAAACTGTGTTGCCAGTTTGTGGTAAATCCTCCGAGAGGACTGTGTATTTTTTAACTTGATATGATTAAAATCTGCCATGTATTATGTATTTTGAAATATATGTATTTTTTTGTACACATATACTGTGTATATTTAATTTAATAAAGTTAATACTGCTGCTTACTGAACTTCATTCAGACTTCTCGATCTCGGGAAATAAACGTTATGTTGCTGAGAACACGTCAAACTAACCGCCACTGTGGCACTATCGTTCACACGAGGGAACGTGTAATAATATAAGTTCACGTATATTGATGTATATTTACATTTATACAACTAATATTTTGAAGTCTTTTTCAAATGGTGATGTATTGAGTTCATTGAACCACACTCGTGCCACATCAGCTCAACTGTCAACATGACTTCCACCTCTGACCTTCTGCACCGACAGCACCGTCTGCTCCCCGGCCAGTCTGCCCAGGTAGGTCCTCCCCTCCCCGGCCAGGTCAGCCAGGGCTGTGCGGAGCTCCTGGATCATCCCGGAGCGACTCTCCATTACTTTCTCCCCCGAGACGGGCACGAACATGGCGGCGAGCAGTGCCACACACAGTCCGCTGAAACATGTCGGGTTCGAACCAGGAAACATATTGAAGACACACACTCCGGAGGAAAGGTTGGAGGACAAGCAGACGGACAAAAGAACGACACAGCAGCCAGATGAAAGACGAAACAGCAGGCGGGGAAAGACGACTAACTTTTTCCAACAGGATGTGGAAAAACTTAGTGGTCAACGAAAAGAAAAGGCTGCCACCTACTGGAGTGAGTGTGCAACACGTCTCCAAGACAGATTCATTTTTAGATGCAAGCAGTCATCATTCCATCATGCTCTTTTTTTAATTCAACCTATCTTTGTATTCAATTTCTTTATTGTTTTGTTCACTTTTTAAAATCTTTTTTGATACTTTTTGAAATCTGTTTCCTTTTAATATTTACAAAAATATTTTTTATTCAGTTTCTTTTTTTTCAATCCCATTTATTTATTTCTCTTATATATCTCTTGGCAGTTACAGCTGAGGTGTGCGAACAGTAATATGTGTGTATCTCAGCAGTGTGTTCAGTTGTTTCTACACATCTGTGTGCACGTATCATTCAGATGATCTTTCATTCATTGACCGACCTTCAAATCCTCAAATTGCACCTCTGACCACATAATGGTGTATTCATATATGACACTTTTCTTCAAAGACCCTTCAACATGCCTCATCATACAGAGAACAATGACCTGGTCACACAAACACTCGTAAAGTGAATGTATCTGTGACTGTATGATGCAATGTGTGGGTCAGTATCTTGCGAGGGGGGATGCAGCATAGAGAAGGCTGTAGTTGAACCTCCGACCCTCTGGGTAAAGGACAACTCGGACAGTCGGGCATCGTCTTTGGTCATTAATCAACGTTTAAACCATCTACGTGTAGATATGATTTTATTTCATATAAAACAATGCCAACTGTACCAGAGTTAGGACATTTTTGAACATGTTAAAATACAAAAGAAATAAAAAAAATAAACAGTGCACAGGGTAAGATATACTTTGGGAAATACACACGTGTTTAAAAACCGAGAGATAAAGACAGAAAACTGCAGCCACAGCATTATTACAGGTAAGACCATGAACATAAACTGTTGAATCAGAGTGTTTATCAGTATAAATCATATACATGGGTTTACACTCACTGGCCACTTTATTAGGTACAGCTGCACAACTGCACGATAATGCAAATATCTAATCAGCCAATCACAGGACAGAAAGTCAATTCATGTGAGCATGTGGACGTGGTCAAGGTCATCTGCTCAAGCGCAAACTGTAAATCAGACAGAAAAAAGTGATTTTTTAAAATGTTCTGTGTCATCTGCCAATCTACTGGAATGTACCCACACAAAGCCATCTTTACAGTTTAGAGAAAATAATCATTCGAGTGGTAGCTCCGTTCTATTTCTAATATCAGCCTGTAGACAGAAAGAAAGAGACTACCAAAGACCAGAGACTCAGTAATGTATCTGTCTGCTGAGGGGGAAGAGGTTGGTCCCACGTTCTGCTCCACACACAAGGCTCCGCTTTGCACCCTGTTCCCTTCACTTTACTTTAAAGGTGCAGTGTGTAAGATTTCAGTCATTTGGTCACTTCTAAACATATTACAAAAACAATTACATATTGACATTTAATGCATTTGAAACCAAATATGTTTTATTTTTTCCCCAGCACCCGCATATGACCCCTTTAATGTGTATTTACATGAGGAGCAGGTCCTCTCTCCTGCGTGCTCGGAAAGGTGAGGGTGAGGTGATGGATACAACATGCAACTTCACCACTAGATGTCACCATCTCACACACTGCACCTTTAATTGTAGATCATTTTGGATCTTTTGGTTTAATAGTACCAAAAGTACATTTGGATATTGACAAATTTGTAGGAAACATAAAAAAACGAAAGCAAAGAGCTGCTCCATGGCCCCCTCAACATGTCATGTAGCACAGTGAATACATCACAGTTAAACAATCAGACTAACACATGGTGAACGACGTCATCCCATCCTGATGACAGCTGATCGGCCGCCCTGATGAGGCGCGACCTCTCACCTTTGCTGCTCCAGTGATTGATCAGTGCTGCTCTGTGGGTATGAGCGCTTGCGGGGCAGCGTGAGAGAGAGGCTATCAAAGAGAGACAGAGAGAGAGAGAGAGAGAGAGAGATGATCAAGGTTTCAGGTGGAAGTCGATGCTGAACACGGTGCACACTGGTGGGTGTCTCCAGTCTGTAGTGTCTTCATTCTGTTCTACAGGAGGACTGATACCTTAAGAAAAGTAATGCTCTCCTATCCAAATTAGTATTCACTCATTACTCATACAGTTAGTTTTTCCTATACTGTGTATTGCATATTATATGCAGGGTGCTCATACTACAAATGAGTGAGGTTATGTAATTGAATGTAGACCATTTGACACTGTGAGGTCACAGGTAACAGTGTTTAGTGTCAAAGGTCCATTTCACAAATATGTGAAAAGTAGCACAATATGACTCCATTAGGACTACATGTAATTTCTGGACAGTTATGTCACGAGTCATCATGGGTGTATTATGAGAAGTGGATACAGGAAGTGTCTCGAGCTCCATGGAAAAAAAGAGACGGCGACCAAACGGCAGTTCTGCAAGTTCTGTGTGGGTTGCGTGAGGCCGAGCAGCCCAACACGACTTATTCCCATAGGATACATATCTATCATTTCATCAACCACCACAGTATTATCAGTACTTACGCATACTTACTCAGAATCAGTAGGAGTTTTCAGGTTAAACAGTTGTTCATTTCATATATTTTTACGAAAATAATGAACGGGTTACAAGGAAACAGGAAGTTGCGACACCACGAAGCCCACAGAGCAATATGGACACAAAAACATGGAAGTGTGATTTGTCTGTATTTCATGTCTCAATGATCAGATTCCAAACGCTCACTTGGAATAACAAACCTACACTAGATTTATGCAGCCAATGTTATAAACCCTGACTCCTCCATGTTAGCATATGGGACCAAACATTTCAAAAGTGGACATCTAAGACATGTTCCCAACAACTGCTTGTGTCAGTTCAGGCAGTGCTGGCTGATCTGTTCTAAAGGGAATAAACGAAGCTGTGCAATGATTCTTACTAACAACAGATGAAAACACTGTGCGGAGTAGATGGAGATGAGCTGGTGTTTTCCTCTGCCTCTATCTGCAAACAAGTCATTTCAAAACTGATTTGCCATTTGCACCATCACTGTGACTGTTGATGTAGTTTGTCAGAGCTGTGAGTTTCATAGATGTTGTTTGTGACTGTTATGGTTTGTTTTGTGTTGTTGAATCCCACAGAGAACCCCTGTGTTCCTCTGTGTTGAGTGGGAGCCTCAGCTGTTTGTATTTAGAGTAGCAGATGTTTTATATGAGCAACAACTCCATGTGGTGTAGTTTGTCAGGACTTTCACTATCTGGAATTTTGGGGGAGGTTGCAAAGTTTGGAGCATAGAAACAATATCAAATCAGCACTGGTACACATCATTTATCAGGTCATGTTAAACATGGGAATACAAGCAGCCTCGTCGATATAGCGAGAGACGAGTGAACCCAACCAGGGCGGAGATAGGAATGGAAATGATGGTTGGAATCTGTGTTGTATCAGAAATGAAGAAGTGATTGTAACTTACAGTGTACTGTCCAAAGCTGCTTCTCTGTCTGAAGAGGAGGAAGCTGAGGACGGCAGAGATGGCTGTCTGGGCCAAAGTGAAGACGAGGAGGGACGACTTCACTCCTCTGCTCAACCTCTGTGGACACACAGTGTTGTGTTATGTTAATTGTTGTAACTGCAACACACACACACAGTGAAGTCTCCATGACTTCACAGGCCTTTATATTGACATACAGCGGCAGCCCCCATAGAGAAGACCCGCTTCACATGTAAATATACATTAATGGGCTCAATTAAGGGTAATGAATTAAAACATAACACAGATAGGTGATAATAAATCATTATTTGAAATATTTTTACAGGTGACAAAAATATTTTCTTCAATTATTTATCACTGAAAACTCAAAAGGTCTTTAATTTGCCCATTCTAGGCCACCATCAACATAAGATATAGCATCACGGGTGTTACGCAAATAGAAAGTGGTCATGAAAACACCGGTTCATACATTCCGGTGATTACTCCGCCAAGACGAGGACAAACATTTGTACCTAAATCTTGCAAACTGGACCTTTATCCTTGGATTTGCTCCCACCGCGCCGCTGCGTGTCCCGCGTCGGGTCAGCGGCTCACGCGCTGCCACGACAGCGGGAGTGGACGCGCGAGGCGGAGCCGACACTCACCTTGGCGTAGTCTTCCTCCGTGCAGTTGTCTTGAACTATCCTGATGCACGTCATCACAGGACTCCGGTCTATGTCCACCGAGTAGATGCTGACGGCCACCACGGACAGGAGCGTGGTGGCTACGCTCACCATCAGACACAGCTGCAGCTGGAAGACAACACGTCAGCGCTGGTGACACGAGGAGGGACACGGGTGGATTGGGACAATGACACAGGTGATCAGAGGATGAGTGGCAGCTGTGGGACAAGCAAGGGGACTTGTCCAGGACTGATTGGTAATAGTGTGGCACCTTCGAGGTCAGATTTGTCTTCTGTCGCTGAGTCTTAGCTTTTGGTGAAAATGAGGAGCCTGTCTACACTGGACGTGATCGCTCAGTCAGACCCCTGCACTGACATATCTCACGTATATGTAACACTATAGAGCTAGGCGGGTGTCAAACATATGACCCGCGGGCCAGAACCGGACAGCCACAGGGTCCAATCTGGTCCATGGGATGATTTGAGTGTTTTTCAAATTAAATTCACAACTGTACTTGTACTCTTTTTGTACTAAAATAAAACATTTGAAGTCGTGGTTGTTTATAGGTCATCATGCAATGATCTTACTGGTCCGGCCCCCTTGAGATCAAATGTAGCCCCATGTGGCCCTTCATTGTGGTTGTTTGACATTGTCTCGGTTTCTGTCTGTCCAGATTAGAAGCCAATCTCAGAAAGGCAAAGGTACGTGTGTGTGTGTGTGTGTGTGTGTGTGATCAGAAGACTTACAGCCCTCAGGGTGCAGTTTTTGTCCAGGAAGATGGCAGTGATTCCTGCTGCGATAAACTAGGAACACAGCACATGATAAAAAATGATTAGGATTATCATAACACACACACACAAACACACACACACACAAACACACACACACACACACACATAGACTCACCATGAGGCCACTCCACCAGGGAACTCCCAGCTTGACAACCTCAGTGAGCTCAGTGAGGTGCAGAGGGATGGAGTAGGAAATGACCATCAGCCCAAGCATCACCTGACTAACCTGGTATGGGAGCACAAACACACACACACACACATACACACACACATACAGAGAGAGAGAGAGAGAGAGAGAGAGAGAGAGAGAGAGAGAGAGAGAGAGAAAGAGAGAGAGAAAGAAATCTTCTATTTACATCTTTATTTGAGTTAAGTTTTACATAGTAATAATGGCATCTATCTATCTATCTATCTATCTATCTATCTATCTATCCATTGATTGAAATCATTGGCCTCTCATTACAGCTGGACTCACTTCCAACAAGTCCTTCTAAGCTCATTCTCAGAATACTTCCCTGCTCTATTCTCAAAACATTCTTTCTGAGACTCACCCCCAGAGATTTGGGCTCCCCCCTCTGGATGGCAGCGCGCAGGGCCTGCTGCCTGTCACTCAGCTTCACAGCATTCGTATCCTCCAGCACCTGCACCGTCAGATCTCTGGACACCGCCACCGCCATCACCTGGACAGGACATGCGGCTGGGGTCAAAGCAGGGTCATCACCCAGCTGTATGCTGGCGCTGGGAAAGAGTTCAGTGACCTTTCCCCATTCTCATTTTTGAGCTTGGTTCATTGATGGAAATGTGCCACTTGTAGAGTAAATAAGGGAGAAGTGAGGAGCTCGTTGGTTCATTTGAAGGATAATGTTGCCATCTGTGGTTGGTTCAAGGAACAACATCAAAAGTACACCATCGATGCACCAGGGGCTGTGTGTAACACCGAGTTGCCACACAGCATCAAGCATCATTAGTAATGAGTGATGCGTCATTCTCTGGGTAGTTTTTGGAACACAGTGCCGTTGTTGACCTTGATGAGTTGGAGAGACCGACCTCTGAGCAGCTGAATAACAGACTTGGTGCATTCAGGTGTACTTCACACAAAAACTGCCCTGTGACCTCCTCAGATGAATCAGTGCATCAGTTTAGTTAGGGCAACAAAGGCAGGTGTGGGCAGGTGATCAGCCTCAAATCCTGGGCACTGATTGTTGATTGGAGCCAATCAGCCTGAGGGTAATGTGGCGTCCAGCAGCCCATTGACGATCACTTCGCATCATATGTCAAAATGAATGTAAAAAAAGAGTATGACCATAGTGCATATAAGATCAAACAAAAAGGTCTGAAGTACAACAGTACAAAATAAAACTATCTATTATCAGACTTCTGTCCTAACATGACCTCTGAGGTGACCTAACAGATGATTGATGGCAGCAGCAGCAGCAGCAGCAGCAGCAGCAGGGGACACTTGGACACACTGTGTTTAGGGTGAAGGGGGGGGGGCAGACAGGCTGGTGGGTGTGTAGCATCAGTCAAGTTCAACTCCGCCTTTATCCTGCTCGTCCAGAGTCCAGCTGCGTGGGATTAATGACACACATGAAAACAGTGTGTAGCCTGCACTACTGTAGTTGGCTTTCATGGGTGGTGATCGGATCTAATCGGATCCAATCGGATCTCATCGGATCGCCTTGGTCAGCCACCCTCCACCATCTATGCACGCAAACTGATCGTGTTGCGTAAATGTGTCGCTCATCTGGTTTGGATTGTTGGACAACACAACACAACACCAGTCTCTATGTCTTTACATCACTCATATACTATATGTATACATAGATATAGATATTTATATTGATATATTTATAGGCAACACACTGATTCTGAAAATGAAGAGAAAACACACAATGTCCTACCTCTGTTTCTTCTTCTTGTGGCTAAAAGTCCTCGTCTGCAGAATCCGCCTCTGTCGAGCACTGTTGATTTTTAATGCGCCTCCCTGAGAGAGAGAGAGAGAGAGAGAGAGAGAGAGAGAGAGAGAGAGAGAGAATGTGTGTGCGTGTGCGTGTGCGTGTGTGTGTGCGTGTGTGTGGATGGATCTCATCCCGCGCAGCTCCTCCTTCGCTTCCTCTCGCTCATTTTCCACAGATCGCTCTGTTGTTGTCGGTATTGTCGTGTAAAAGTTCACGGTCAGGACACAGGATCCACAGTGTGCCCTCCTCGGTGGGATGCTCACACGGCCCCGCGCACTATCCACACGCAGCCCCGCCACCCTGTAGCCTACTACTACGGCTACTACTACTAGAGGTAAGTGACGCACTGCTTTACGAGACGCTGCAAAAATGTCAAAGTGATGACGGTCCATTGTGTTGTTGTTGTTGTTGTTGTTGTGGTACTCATAAACAATGTGTGCCAAAGCCAGAGTGTTCAGCCTGTTGAGTGTTGAAACACTGGTCAGTGTTAAAGGTTCAGTGTGAAGGATATAGGGGCATCTAGTGGTGAAGTTGCACGTTGCAGCTGACTCGCCCTTAACCCATCCTTCTCATCCGAGCATGTTATTGTTGTTTGAGCTCTGATTTGTCCACCCTGGGCTGCTGTACAAACATGGCAGCTTCCACAGTGAAGCCCAGCTCCTGATGTGAATATCAAAAATAATTATAATTTCAATGTTAATGAGAACATTTTGTTCATGCAGGTGATTGTGCATTTTAAAAGGGATTTTAAATGATATTTCTGTCATCAGAAATGTAAATTACTTCACCTCAATCTTGCATTGGACTTTTGATATAAAACCCTAAATGACATATAAAGAAATGTGTATTGAATAAGGTTTATAACTGTTTGTATTTGTGTGCATGATTTGTATGTCATCAAAAAGGTGCATGTGAACAATTTTGATTTGTAATAAGATACTATACAATATATAGATACTATACAGTATGAGTCAAATCACTCAAAGAAACATGAAAAAAGTGCACGCACACACGCGCGCACACACACACACACACACACACACACACACACACACACACACACACACACACACACACAAACAGAATTCTTTTGCAGTTGAGGTTCCCACAAAGAGTAAAGCTCATATTACAAGACCATATTTTGCACATGTTTTATATCCTCACTTCTGATTGGACGGTGACAGCTCACTCATCAAGCAGAGACCAATCAGATGACCAGATGATTATGTTACATTCAGACATCAGCAACTTGGGCATCACTTCCATGCAGTTTCCTGCAAAATCACAAATGCTGTGCATTCACTTTTGTGTTTTGTGAAACATGTTTGTTGACAGGTTTTTTTTTAGAATAGTGAGTTTGATTAAATATTAGGCACAGGCCGAGTCTGTTGATATGTTTATTACAAATATTACAAAATGAAATATGAATGCCTCCTCACATCAGCGCTGAACACCAGGGGATTACAAGCGAATGTTTGGCTATTAAACTATAATTGCCACCACCGCAGAAAACTGCTTAATGATGTGTCATGTTATAGGCGCTTCAAAAGCAACACTGTTTACAAGTTTAAAAGGCAATTTAAGTGTATAACAAAACGTTGCAGCCTCTCAATAAGGAGTGTGTGTGTGTGTGTGTGTGTGTGTTAACTACACTCCTTATTTCAGGCCTGTGACCGAGTCTTCCAGAAACTGTAGTCAGGGAACCAGAGAGTTAGCATGCTAACTTGTGTGTGCGCTCCCCTGGCCCTCTGTCGTGATTGAAAAACCTCTCGTTAATTGTATGTGAAAAGATAAAGTGAGGCCATCTGTCTCCATGGATACCAGCACAAATAGAGGAAGTGAGATCAAACAAGCTGACAGTGAACAACTGCGTGCCTGAGCCAAACTATGCGACTTTGTTTTCCATCTGGCACGAGCTACAGAATGTTCGACGGGGTCTTGTCAGTTGTTTATTTCATCATCAGCATCGCTCCACCAGCGCTCCCCCTCGCTCCTCTTTTCTTAACGCCGAACCCCCCCCCCCCCCCCCCCCCCCCCTCGCTCCTCTTTTCTTAACGCCGAACCCCCCCCCCCCACCTCCCCACTCCTCCGCCTCTCCACATCTGCTTCCCATCCTGCAGCATTCCTGTCTTTCCTAAGAGGTTTCAGACATGTGGTTTTAATGAACTCATGCTCACTCTCTCTGCTGCTCTCCCACCCACTCTCTTCCTCTTTCCCCTGTTTCACTACCACTTTTTATTCACTCTTTCCCAATCGGCCGCAGAAACACATGGGTGCACTTGCACAAACACATGGGCCCACGCTCCTTGGTTTGACTGGCTCCCTGCCGTGCCTCTCCTGCCCTCTCCAGCCCTGGTGGTGGTGATGATGTGCTCTGTCTCTGTTGTGTGTTTTTCCCTTTCCGCCTCCTCCCCTGTTTCTCTCTGCAGCGTTATCTCATGACACAAGGAGGAGACTCTCCTTCTGCGTTTAAAGGTGCAGCATGCACGATTTTTGGTCACTTGTATCAGTTGTAAAACAATCGCAAAACAATTACATGCTGACCTTTTTATGAAGTTATAATCACCGTAATGTACATCATTTTTCCTATTACCCTTTAAAGGTGCAATGTGTGTGATTTTTATCTGTAGAAAAGGGTGACAAAACCATACTGACATTTATACGAATGTATAATCATCTCAATGTATGATTTGCTCTTTACATCACCCTGAAATGAACCCTTTAATGTATATTTGCGGGTCCTGCCTATGGGGGCCGCCATGTTTTTACAATAGCCCAGAGTGGACATATACTAAGCATGTTTTGAGCTTTAATAACAACTGAGGGCCACCATAGGTTCTCCTGCATGCTCCAATGGGAAGGATGAGCTGATGGATACAACATGCAACTTGACCAAGAGATGTCACCAAATCGTACGCACTGCACCTTTAATGAACTATATAATGTAAACTTACATGTGGAGGGATCCTCTCTCCGGGGGCCGCCATGTTTTACAGAGTAGACATACAAATCATCTTCAGAGTTTTAACAACATTCTCATGCACGCTCAGAAGAGTAAAGGTTGAGACGATGGATACAACTTCACCACTAGATGCCAGCAAATCCTAACACAGTATACCTTTAAACTCTTTTCAATGGAATGAGGTGGGACAGATTCATGATTTAGCGTGGTTTCATCTCGCGTACTGTTTACAAAGTGGTGTTGTCGAAAACCGCTACACAGCTCAAACTACCTCATCACACACTCCCTGTCTATAAGTTCATTAAAGGGCCATATTTCACTCAGATGGGATGTTGCAGGATCTTGGGGAAGATGACTGAGAGTGACAGTCTGTCAGTCCCCAGCTGCTGTGATGAAGCCAGTGGCTGAGACTCAGTGGACTCATGCATGGTTGTTTTATGATGTAGTACATAACTGAAGACACCATGACCATGTCAGCCGCCCACACTGGATCATAAATCCTCAGCAGCACTGGTAACCATGGTGCTGTGTTCAGGCTGTCACGGCTGTGCTGTCAAAGGATTCACACCTCTCTAACCTCACTCCACCGAGTTAAAGGTCCAGTGTGTAAGGTTTAGGGGGGAATATTTCAGTCGGTAGAAATGAAAGTGTATGTGTGCGAATGATTGATTTCATTAGCCAGGAATTAGACAAGTAGATTTACATCAGGACAGTGATAGTGGACAAACGGACGGCTGCCAAAGGTCAGTGATCTTCTAAAAGCCTCAAAGGTGATCAGATTGTTATTTTCAAAATGTGTCACACATTTCATAAATTAGTGCTTCAAAAGTCTCAAAACTCCTCAAATGTGTGATTTATATAAGGTTTAACTTATGTAAAGCTGCAGGAACATTCAGGAGTATGAGAATCATTTTTGCAACATCATCCGTTAATCAGCTCTTGTGCCCTGCTCATCATTTTTTCCCCAAACTTCCCACTTCTGATCGGAAACACAGGCCACTTTTGTACTAGACCACACCCACCCACCCACTACATGGAGTCATCTGTCCATTGTGCAATCATTGTGCAATCATTCAAGTATAATGTTTTCATTCATGTGCTGCAGAAAGATAGATAGATAGATAGATAGATAGATAGATAGATAGATAGATAGATAGACAGACAGACAGACAGACAGACAGACAGATAGATAGATAGATAGATAGATAGATAGATAGATTGACAGACAGACAGACAGACAGACAGACGGATAGATAGATAGATAGACAGATAGACAGATAGATAGATAGATACATATATAGATAGATGGATAGATAGATAGATAGATAGATAGATAGATAGATAGATAGATAGATAGATAGATAGATAGACAGATAGACAGATAGATAGATAGATAGATAGATAGATGGATAGATGGATAGATAGATAGATAGTAGTCAAAGCAGCATGGTGAAAGGCAGGAACATACAGTTCTGAAATAATATGATATGACAGACTAATGCAGGTAAAGTATTTTATGATATAACATATACATGCAAATCTAAAATAGACAATGGTAATAGTAATGCAATGAAATACACAATACACATTAATATTATACACATCCCACATGACATACAGGATATATCCAATATTGCATATTTGTGCAAGTTTGCATCTATCTGCATATTTGTGTTATTTCTCATTCTTATGTAACCACATGCAAACCTTCACTCTATCTGACTGAAGTGAACTGTGCTGCTTGGCAGTAACATGTCCTCAGAAGGAGTCATGGCTGTGGGCGGACCCAGGTTACATCGGCTCTACACCTGGTTTGACCCTGAAAGTGTTGGGGTAAGATCTGTGCACTCATCAGATTGGATAACACAACTCCAGCTTTCATTTCTATTCAACTATATTTCAGCAAGGTATAAAGTCACATCTGCGTGTGTGTGTGTGTGTGTGTGTGTGTGTGTAGGTGGTGACCATCCTCCTGGGGCTCTTCCAGGTGTTGCTGTCTGTCCCACTTGCTTATTCTCTTACAGTTCTGCCCAAACTCTTCATACTGCCTCTGGTCTTAGGAGTTCTAGTATGTATTATCACAATTATCATGTATTGATCTACCTTAATGCAACTAAGGGCATTGTGTTATACATTTGTAACGTGTGTGTGTGTGTGTGCTCAGATTGTGGCTGGGGGATCATTTACCATTGCCAATGAGAAGAACCCCAACAGACTACTGGTAAGTTCCAAACTGAACTGATGAAGAGCTCCCATCTTACGCCCTCTACTGTATTTCATGTGTAGCAGCAGTTTCCTGGAGGTGAGCCGTCACACCCTCAGAAAAGAATTGAACCATTAAAGGTGCAGTGTGTAAGAATGCGCTCATTTTTGTCACTTCTATCAGTTGGACAAAATATTACAAAACAATACTAATATTTTATATAAGTCTCACATGAACTCAAGAATATAAATCATATGATAATAAAACCAGATCCTAATCAATAGCCAGCCAAAGTAAAACAGTCAATGTTGCTTTGCTTCCAAATACAATAAGTAAGTAATGATAGCTATTTACATTTCTGTATTTCCCCCTCCAAAATAAAAGCAATGCCCTAGTTTGAGCCCTTGGCTCCCAGATGACCAGCGGGGGAAGTGTATACATATGACACACACTTTAGTGTTGGTGTGTGTCATCAGTGCACAGCATGACTGACACACTCTCGCTTTTGGATCCTCTCTACAGCTGCAAGGTTGTGCTTGCAGTAATGCAGCTGGCCTATTGGTGGCGCTGGTTGCCCTCTGCCTGTACTCCTATTCCTTGAAGGTTGTGAAAAATGTTGACTTGTGCAGCCACCACTGGTCATACTTTGACTGTCCGGGAGACATCTTAAAGGTGAGGTGGAGTTTATGCTCAAATGCTCTGGTATGTGTGTACAGACATGGCATAAATAAACTATTCATATTATAACGAGGATCATGTCACATCACTGTGTTTACATGTATATCGTATTTTTCTTTTCTCCCACAGAACTACAGCTGGAGTTTGATCCTGCTGTTGTTACTCTACGACACAGGGGCAGTGATCGTGCACTGCCTTCTGTCTGTCTCTGCCTTCAAAGCACTGAAAACAGACTAGTCAGCGCACACACACACACACACACACACACAGTTGAAAAATTAAAAAAAATAATTTTCTATGCAAATTGTAGATGTGACAAAACTATACATAATGTACAAACACACGTGATGATATGTCTCAATTTAAAAGGGCAGAGGATGTCGCACCTTGTTAGACCAGATGTGACAAATTCATGATGTGCAGATGTGGGCTATTCAAAGAAATTCAAAGTTAAAGGTGCAGTGTGTAAGATTTTGTAATTTTTATCTTCTAAAATATCAACAACAATAAGATACTGACAATTTCATGAATTTACAATCCCTTAAATGTACTGTATTACTTTCCCCCGTTACCCTTAAGTGAGTGTGAATGTATATTTACATGAGGAGAGGGTGAGGTGATGGATACAACATGCAACTTCACCACCAGATGTCTAATCTGACAGACTGCACCTTTAAGCCATCACATTTAGACATTTCACTCTCTTGTTTTGTTCCTGTTAATGTGAAACAGAGACTGAGAGACCTTTATCTTAACATGGTCGAATGTATGTTGACCTTATAACCCTAAAAGATTCATGGGCTGGTCTACAGCAGCTGTGTTCGATTTATTTTCATGCACAAATGTGTGTTTGCAATAGCTTTATGGTAAAAGGAGCGACTTGCCTGATGTTGCACAAAAACATGCTATATTAAAAATATAGCATTATGTCACAGATTCCACTAGAAACAAACAGCACTATGAGGAAGAAGGTTTACTCCCCGACACCCATGGTTAGCAGGATTCACTGTAGTAGCCCCACATTCCATGTGCACATTTGTGTCACATGATAGTGAATTTCATGTCACTGATGATGAGCTGAAAAGCTTATTACCGTATAAACTCTGAGATTTAATGTGTGAACCTGCACATACAGTACATGTAAATGTGTCACAAAAAGGTTCAATTACTGTAAATGAAATCAGTAAATGTGTAAAGTTATGAATGCATCTAGGTATTTTTGTCCCAACATACATTTTAACACGTTTTTACTATTACAAATCAAATGTCAGTGAAGAAATATAATATGCACCTCTGTCATTTTGCAGTTTGTCTTTTGACTTACGCGTAAGAGGACGAGTAAACAGAGCAAACACTGCATGTATTGAATGCATGTGTGCGCTCTATGACAGTATAAGGTGCACAGTGAAGTGTGTGGTGGTGTTGTTCTTGTTGTGTTACCACATGTGTATCTGAATTAAATGGTGTTATCAAGAAACTTGTCTCTTTGACTTGTGCTCATTCATAACAAGACAGAGGAGTTTTACATGTTTCCATGATGGGGCCAATTAGTGAGCAGCCTCAATCCCTCCACATCCAATAGCATGGCATTAAAGGTGCTGTGTGTAAGATTTAAATGAAAAGAAAAATGATTAGTCGGGTGTTTCAATGTGTATATTAAACTGAATGTGGGAATCTTCACTCTGGTCGTCTCCAGGCTTTCCACTGATACCTCAATTTTGAACAGCATTTAATCTTGAGTTAAAGATAAGTAAAGAACAAATTCTTTGTGATGTCATTTCAAAATGTGAAAATAATTTGCTTGCATTGATATTACAAGTGAGAAAGTAAGGTACATGTCATGAGAAAATCAGCAGCGGAGTACTGCGCCCCAGTCTGGAGCAGAGGCCCACATGTGAGAAAGATCGATGTGGCTATCAACAACGCCCTCCGGATCATCACCGGATGCCTGAAGCCTTCCCCTGTGTTCCTTCGGCCGGTTCTTGCAGGAATCGTGCAGGCCGGCCTACGACCGGAGGCTGCCACACTCGCCCTGGCAAGGACATAACACCACAACGACAGCAGCACCTCAGCTTGGAAGCAGGAGTGGGAGAAGGCTGGTCCAACCCGCATCCACCACTACATCCGTGATCCAGGAGCCGGTGCCATAGGGGACGATCTTCCACGCCGGCAATGGACTCTGCTGAAGCGTTTACGAACTGGGGTCGGTCGCTTCAAGTCAACAGTGAAGAAGTGGGACCTTGCAGAAAGCGCGGCATGCGAGCGTGGGGGTCTTGAGCAGACAGCTTAGCATATAATCACCACCTGCCCCCCATACGGACCACCTTCGGAAGCCTGCCTCTGTCGTGGGACCAGAGACGAGGGCATGACTACAAGACACTGAGTTGGACCTCTGATGTTACACGAAAGAAGAAGACTACTGTTAGGATTTAAGTTTATACATTTCAACAAAAAACGAAGAATCCCTTCCCTTTGTTTTTGATGTTGCTTGCGTTTCTTTTCTTTTTTCACTGTTTGTGTGTCTATTTATCGTTCAGTGTAAGATTGGTCTCAACCTTTCTAGTCTCAAAATATTTTACAGTTGACATCAATGATCCCTCCACTCACTGAATGGTCAGTGATATTTTCCTTTAATTCTTTGATACTATCAAAGGCACTGTGACATTGTGATGTTCTGTGTAAAGAGCAGCAACATTACTGTTTTTACCTCAAAGCTTGCATGTATCATAAGGACATAAGACGTCGTGGACGATGGTCCATAAGTCACTGAAGGTTTCATAGTTGTTTCCTGGGTGAGTGGTTGACCTTCTTAACAATCACCTACAACAGTATCTCTTATCCAGACCAAACACAGCAAAGCTAATCGGACCTTCAGTTGAAAACAACAGCCCTCTAAAAGCCCTTTAGACTCCTTCTATAGCACGTTCACAAACCTTTTCAGTTTGATCAGGCTCGTAGAATTCTTTCCTCAAGCTTCGTCTAAACAAGCCATGACAGAACTTAGTAAATGTTCCTCTTCACAGACAGTTTGATCTCGGACATGCAGATAAAGGAAATGATTTCCTGTCCTGACAATGCAGCCGACAATCGGACAGGACCGTGGAAGTTTGCAGGCAGACTCCTCTCATTTTAACAAAATCTACAGAAATCACATGAAATAAAAGCATGACCACAACACAGTACCATGGGGATATAAGTAAAATACTGCAGATAGAGATAAACAAACCAAGATTAGTTAGTAATCATGACTATCTTGTGGCCAAGCAAAAACTTGCAGCCTTATTATTATTTTACTGATGTCGCCTGAGGGACTATGTCATTATAAATAGATACAGTCAAACACACCGAGACTGTTTTAGAAAAACTGACAACTTTTAAGGCACATCTTTTGTGTTGTTCTTTCACTAAGCAGACGTGTGACAATACAGTCTATGTGGAGGGACAATCATGAGCAGGTATCCTGAACATTTTCCATGTGGTAAACTAAAGGGTTACATAAACAAAACTCAGAACCTCTGAGTTTCTAAGTTGTCTGAGACAAACTCTATAAAGAGGGGGATGATTAACACCTGCTGAGTCACCAAACCACTTGTAAGTTAAACCTTAACCCTCACAGAGTTTGTCTGTCAGTGCAGATTCGAATAAAGAGAGTGAACATTTTAAACACATTCAGTAGCAATGGGGTTATAAATTATATTGAGGTTAAAATGATATCCAGTCTGCAGTTAGACATTTAGCATGATGTCAATACCCCAATACACATTTGAAAATAATTTGAAAACACGTTTATTCTTTTGACTTTTTAATTGCCTCAAAATGTATTAATTTCCTCACTGTTATGATAGAATATGACAGTGAAAAGGTTGTTTGTGTTCAACTCCCTATCATTTAATTATTTAAAAAGCACTTTGGATTAACATTAGTGTGTTAAAGGTGCCACTTAAATGAGGTTGAAGTTGGTAACATACAGTATGATTGAAGCTTCATTGCTGAGGCGTTCTACACCAATAGATCAAATCCTCAGACGTTTAAGATGATATATAATGACACTTCATTAAGGCTTTAAAACTGGAGCCTTGTCAAGTAGCTGCTGGTGACAGATGTTCGTCCACTGACACTGGCAGCAGCTGGAACGTTACCGTCACAAACTGTAGGGGTTTCCCTTATATCAGCTGAACACAGGACCGTACCATTACCCTGCTGTCTGGGGGGGGGGCAAGCTGTCAAAAACGGCACATACGGCGGACGTATGCTCTAAAATGTACCAACAACTTGTAAAAAAAAAAAAAAAAGTAAACTGTATCGACCAGGTGGATTTTTTGTTGATTTGTGCCGTTTTGGACTTTTTGTTTTGTTTTGTTTGGACATCCCCGCAAACCAAATAGCTTGGACGATTCCCGAAATGGCGGCGGTTTCTGTCAGTGTGGAGTGAAACTTTCTTATTCTAACCGATTATTCGACTCTTTTCGGACACGTTATATCGACTGCAACGGTGAATTCAGTGAGTTAATGCTTACCAGGACCTAGAGGTGTTTGGCTGTGGTCGTTCCCACCGAGTGGCGTTACCCTGGGCTCCGTTTTTAGCCGCCAACCCACCGGGCTTCCCTCGAAGTTGACGGTGGCTGAAAGCCTGGCTGACATTGCGATCATTCCGACTTGTTGTCATCGGATCGCTCGAACGCGGAACCACCGGCGGACTCCTGACGTCTCGGTGTAGCTAGCTAGCTTATCGACTCAGCGGACAGAGTGGGGGCAGGTCGGAGATCCCGAGGCCGTGTCACGTCAGCTGTCAGTGGACACATAGGTGCTGTTGGATGTCACTACGGTACAGTGTCAGTCGGGATTTGATTTGCGAGCATCGTGTAAGTGTCAACACATTTTCACTCTTATCTTTTCTCAGCTAACACCTTGTTGTGCTCCGTGGCCTGTAGTCACTCAGTCTACTGTATATGGACATGGTGGCTTTAACATGCTAGCTAGCCATTAGCCAACAATCAAACCGTCTGCCTGTCACTCATTTTGTGAAATAATGCCCACAAACGCAATAGAGAATCATCATAATGGAAACTTTGAGAAGTGGCAGCTTGTTGTTATCTTGTGGTTCGTTATGTGTTATATATGTTTATATGTTTACAATGACCTCATTGGTCAATGATTCATTTTCATCCTCTGAATGCTAGATACATTAGTGTGCTGCAATTGGGCCTCTGACTTCAGGTTCTGTTGCCAAACATTGTTATTAACTTTCATTTCCTTGTTCCTTTTTGACGGACAGCCACACTGGCAAATCAAATGGAGAAGCTCCAGGACCTGAGCCAATCAGAGCTACAGGAGCTCCTGGACAACCCGGAGAGGGTGGAGTCTATGGCTTTGGAGTCTGACGAGGTAAAAATGATGCCTTACTTTCCATTTGACTTCCATTTTCCAAACTGGCTCTCAGTTGGGCTGAGCTCTCACAATGAATGCTCTCAGTGAGAAGTCAGCAGTGACAGCCTGCAGGGTTTATGTAGCTGAGCGTCTCCCATCACGTTTTACCCACCCAATATCCCACACTATTTCATCAAAACCCCCAGCTTACCATTTGTATTCATCTCAGCTGCCTCATCTGATTGTGCGCATAGATAGGTAGATAGATGGATGGATAGTTTTATTGTAATTGTAAGCAAACGCATACAACGAGATTAATTGTGCAGCCCCATTTACAGCACAGAAAGCACTCATACATACCACTTAGGCACCATAGGCATAAAACATCATATATACAGTATACAGAAATATCTTAAAACACAAAACAAACATACATACAAAAAAGAGCATTTCACCGCTGTGATGAGCTTGTACAAAAAGGCCAGCAGGCTAAGAGCAGTTTATTGCCCCATTAAGGTCGGAGGGAATTTCTTTTTTAGCATAACAGAATAACTGTAAAGCACAACACCGAACTACACACACTTGTACATTACTTACCAAATACAGTCATGAATTGTGAGGAGCTAGTTCAGTCTATAAGGCCTATTGATTTTTACCATAGACAATATTAAGTGATTCGCATTTAGAGTTCTTCATATAGCTCGGATCAATAGGAATATTTCTCAAATGCTGTAGAAAAGACATTACATTCAGGCTACAGCTCACTGTGTATAGATGGGTCAGTTTGGAAATTATGCAGCAGCCAATGAGACATGTTTTATTTTCGCCCATAACAACAATCTGTTTTGACTTCTCCTCCACCTGCATTTGATCCTTGTTTAGATAGCATTTCTTGATAGTGTCATCCAAGGCTGATGGACAAACACGATCTCTTGGGGAGAAATAAACTTGTTAGTCCTGTGTTGTAATTATTTGTTGATACAAAACAAAGAGGTTGTACCTCAGGTAGGACCTGTTTCTGTGGCATAGATGATTACTAGAATACTTTCTTGTGCTCTTTCACTAGAAAATCCTGTAAATCCACTGAACGTCACAATAGACTGTACATCTATTAGCTGCATACCTTCTTGTTTAAATCTGTCAAGAGCACATGTAGTAATTGTGAAATTGTAAATTATGAACACCCCTTGATTCCTCATACATCTGGTTGTTCTTTGTTTGTTTACTGATTTCCTTCCAGGATTAGGGTAAAGCCACTTATCCACTTTCCACTTGACATACTGATCTAGTTTGCTGGTCAGTGAAGAACTGAGAGCAGCTGATGTGTAGTTGTGTTGTACTGAATATAATGCTGCTGTTGGTCCAGTATGGACATACACCCAGTGCTCGTGTACATCATCATGCTTCGCACAACATTTGGTCGGCCGTATTGGTGTTTTACATTGCTGAATACTTTACTTTAGTTTGTGTACCTATCAAAGGCCAAACTACAAGCCTCCACCTGAAATTCTAATTCTGTATTAAGTGTTCTTCTCTTACTTAGGCTGCATTGGACAGTAAACATGACAGATAAATGAAGTCTAGCTTTAAAGCTTGTTTCGTATGATTCCTTTACAACTGCGTGCTGCTGCGACACTCCCTCTATACACCAAGTGTCAAATGTCAAATGTTGCACAGCCTTGTAACACTCCTTTCAGGACATGGTGTCAATAACTGAAGTCAGTTGTGTTATATAATGTGGGCCTAAAAAGGGCTATAGGCATGTGTCCATTGCAAGCCATCTAATACTGTACATTGAGAAATGAAGCAGTGATAACAGATTTGCTGACTTCATTTGTTGTGGGAAATCACCATTTACAAATCCAAGCTTCTCTCTGTGTTCTTTATCCCACCAGGACTGGCATCGATACAACAATTGATTCAAATTAATATGATACTTAAAATGGATTCCTTTGATAGAGCTGTACTATTTATTAAGTATATTAAACCCATTGCTATACCCTTATCATAATCATAAAATATACACATTTTTATACAGAGCAGCATTATTTTGTTGAACCAGGAAATGTTGAAAATCTAATATCCACTTGAAATCAAATCACCCTACAACATACAACATTTAAAAACTGTCCGATAATATAAGTGAACAAAAGGCTTCATCTGGCCAGCTTTGGTCAACATATCAGTTTATTAACCATGGTGATACTATGACATTGAGGTATTGGGTTCTGATGCACACTATCAAATGCACCAATTGAATTTCCCTTTCATGGGGACTAATATAGGTAATCTTCCTCCTATCACCCCACAGAACAATATTTATACGGTAAGAAAGAATACAAAAATGTCTCATAATTTAGTAGCATCAACTAGATGTTTCAAATGTAAAGTTGTCACCTCTGTTTTCATCAGATCCAGAACATCCAACTGGAACGAGAAATGGCACTAGCGTCAAATCGCAGCCTTGCTGAGCAAAACCTGGACATGAGGCCTCGTCTGGAGTCACAGAAGGAGGTGCTGGTGGAGAGATACTCTCAATTAGAGTCTGTCAGAGAAGTCTACAGAGAACACTGCTCGCTGAGAGGTGAGACATATTTCAAATTTCAAAGAAAATCTTCATCTAAAACCTAAATAATTGCATCTGGCGCAATAAGGGGAACCATCCGAATCAATGCTGACCGGAGGTACAGTGTCGTAGTGTGTAGTGCAGGATTTTGCAGTTTGGTGACAAGACTTGAGGACAGGTTTGCTTGTTTATTTGGTAATATTTTAGCATGATGTTTGTTGAGAAAGCGGGACTTCAGAGCCCTAATGCTCCCCAGAGGATGCCCACCTCGCACTTCAAAAACTTCTTCAGTTCATCTTGTTCATCCGACACACCATGTTTTTATGAGCGTATTGTTCCAAATATTGAGGATAAAGGTTGTTGTAATAATAATCCTCTGATGCTAAGGTTCATGTATTAATAAATCAGTGCCCTTGAGCACTGATATATGTATCAAAATCAAAGTTCAGTTGAAAAGCACCCGTGACAGTCGCTTTATATAAAACAGTGTGAAGACAAAATGCACAGTTTGTCATTATTCTAATGATGAATAAGTGTGTCAGCTCAAACTGAGGTCAGGATGAACAGATCCTGTTTGACCTGTTGGGATTTTTTGGTCCATTTTGTTTTCTCACTATTTTGTTCACTGTTTCTTCCACCTTAGATGGGATGGTGGGTCAGGCATCTCCAGAAGCCTTGTTCTCCAGACTACAGACAGAGGGCGGCAAAACGGAGGCAGAGTCAGAGGTGAGCGCAATACTGTCAACAAAGATGTGCCCACAATAAATGTTGAATGTAGGTTTATGCATACATAACTGTGCATGTACACGCTCCAACGCCAAAGTGTGTTAGATGATCCAAAGCAAAAAAAAAAAAAAACCCAAAGCAACCAAGGAGGCATCAGACAGTGTTTCACAGTGCTGTAATTTATTATTTACACTGAGGTAGTTTGATAGCAGCACACGGTCCTGTTCACAAGAGCAGCCTATTACTTACCTGACTTTTCTTTCTGAGAAAGTTACTTTAGACTCTGTTCCCATGAATTTAGCAGGTTCATCTGGGATCCCTCAATATGTCCTCTCTGCCCCAGATTAGGGGCAGCTCCTATTAGCATATATGGCTATGCTAAGATGGTCATAGCTGTTGGAGGACTATGTCATACTATTTATCTGGAAATGATGTTCACCTGATGTTCACGGAGCAGATTACAACCTGCGTTTGGAGCAGAGCCATTTGACCCAAGAGTGAATGCTCATCAAACAGATTCTCCCGGCACAATAGTGTCTTATGAGGGTTGCGAGTTGACGAGGGATTGTTTAAAATGCTGTTTCATCCATCCTTTTGTGTGAATGTGTCTTGTTCGCAGACTCTAGCTGATGAGTTTCTGGAGGGCTCTCTTCCGTTGGACTCCTTCCTTGAGCGCTTCCTCTCCCTGCGCTCCCTTGCTCACAAAAGACGAGTTCGGATAGAGAAGCTCCAGGATATCGTGCGTCAGAGGAGCGAGGGCAATCCCACCACCATGACATCGTCAGTAGGTATCAGCAAGGATCCGGCCGCGACACCCTCACCGTGGAATCCACAGACGACGACCACAACGACGGCAAATCAGCAGCAGCCAAACTCCACGCCTCAGTCCTCCAACTACCAAAACGCATCCCAGCCGGCCTCCACGTCTGCAGGGTGCAACCCTGGCCTCCCCTATAGTCCTTACCCCGTCACCCCATCCAACCCTCCCCCTGCAGCAGCAGCAGCAGCGGCCGCAGCCTCTGGCCCAGCCAATCCCCCTTCACAGTTTCCTCCATACCCAAGTTCTGGCTCACCCTTCACCCCCCAAGGTAGTTTCTCCGGGCCCAGACCTGCTTTTGGGCCTCCGGCTTCAGTTACCTGCCCCTACCCCACCCAGCCCAGCTTCCCTGCACCACACCCAGGCTCAGCATTTGGCCAGTACACCCCCAGCCACCCCCAGAGTGGCCCTGCTCCCTACCCGGCCTCTTACAGCTATGGCGGCTACAGCTACCCGGGTGGGCCCTCCTATTCCAATTCTCAGTCACCAACGGGCCGACCCATCTACAGACCAGGATATGGAGTTCCACAGCCGTACTCCTGAAAGCACTACTGCTCCTGCGTCTCTATTCTTAATTCTTCCCCTCTTTTCTTCTCCCCCCTTATTTTCCTCCCTCCCCTCTCACCCCTTGTCTCCCTCTTGTCTTTTTACCTTCTTTCCTCCCTTCCTTCCTTTTCCCCCGCGCTCCCACCTTCAAGAAGTGTCGCTTTACTTATCTTTGTTGCACTATTTCTCTCTTTCTCTAAAAATCGGTCAGTCGATCTCTCCTTCTCTCTTTCTTCTTCTCTTTCTCTGTCACCTTACAACCCCCCCCCCCTCCACACTAGTCTCAGGTTGTTACGTTGTGTTCAAATGTTAAAACACTTGTATCTGGCCCTTTCATACACTCCCTTCTCCTCCCTCTCTCCTTCACTCCCACCTTCCTCCAACTTCATGTCACCTGTGTGTGTTGCTACTGGGCAATCAGAAAAAAACCTTATAAACACACAAGTGCACTCCCCCTGAAGACTTGCATGACAGAAATCAGTCTTAATATCATGAAATCAGTGTCCAGCTACTGTCTCCTTTACATTGTTACCCATGAGCACTGTGTGCAGTGACAAGCAGCGAATAATGTAAGGTGTGTTTCCCAGATTCACCTCCATCTGACTCATACGCTGCAGTTACAATGGAAAAGTGAATGGATGGCGCACGTTGCGGCTCTAATACTCGGTTCATTTCAGGTGCAGGGGTTTGAGGGAACCATTTTCATTTAAATGTTCCTCCACACACCGACTCCACACTGAAATGTGTCAGGCGAATATCATGATACACACTCACCTGTCAATAGAAGAATCATTGTTAACTCTTTATTTTCTTTAACCAAAGACAACAATTTTTTGTTTTGTGTCCTTCTTGTCGTCGTTTTTGATTGAGAGAGTGCGTTTGAAGCAGCCATCACCCTCCCTGCACTGTGAAGACTCAGAGTGGCACAGTGAGGAGATGTGGTGACTGTCACAGGGAATGGTACAGTAGAGCTACTGCAGAGAACACTTTTTAGTTTGTCTTTCTCAGGATTATTCATCATTTCACTAAAGAGAGAAAAATAACCCTCTCATGTGTTGGAACCACTGACTGATGTCTCCTGACTGTCTGTGCATGCCTCGTGAGAGCAGTTAATGCTTCAGTAAGACTCAGTTCAATCAAACCTAAACTTTGTCAGGGCCGGTTACTGTCGGTCAGCCGGGGCCAAGGTGCATTTTAGACTTGATCTTTGCCCCTTCATACTACTGCTCCTGTAATAACTTGGTGCTGCAGCCTCGCCAAATTTGACTGTGTGAGGTCGGCTCAGCTTGTTTGCCGTGTTGTGCAGGAGAGATGGAATCAGCGACTGCAATTGTTTCACACACAACATTCTCATTCCAGAGCCAAACAGGTTCTAAGTGAAGGTATTTGAGCAGCCTCAGGTGTGAAATGACCCCACGTATGTTTAAAACCACACGTTCTAAGCCTTCATGTGCTTTCCACAGAACACTCAGTGTTCACTCTCTTTTCTCTGTGCGTCTGTGCTCTACAAAACAATGTCACCTTCTCCCAAATACTGCACCATGTTCTCCGGCTGCTCTCGATGTGCCGTGTGATTCCGAGCAGGCAGTGAACCGAGGCTTTTTCAGCAAGACTGACCAAGGTAGGGTCTGGTTTGGAAACCCAACACCTTGTGCTAAGAGAAGCCTCTTCCCCATTAGAATTTGCTGGCATACTCAGGATTTTTTAATTGAGGTGAACCCTCCATTAATAAGTGATTAACACCTTTCCCGTTGTTGATAATTAGGCTGTGGTTGTGCTTTTTCGATCTAATTTGCTTTTAATGACGTGTCAATTCGTTTTAGCAGTAGTAACACAAATTGCAGCAAAACTTAGATATAAAGTGTCTTCTTCAATGATTTTATGTGTAACTTGGATTTTTTATGGGGAGGACTCTGGCAGATTTTAACATGACATTAACCGCTGTTCATGCTCATGAGTCACTTCTTCCCTATTTGTTTTTAAGGACTCTGCTCTGACGTGCATCCAACCATCTTGGGAGTGACTACATTTTTTATACGGCACCTTTAAACTAACATTTTCACCTTCCTGTCTGCAGAATTCAACCTGTAGAGCTTTCCTAGACTCATTTCCTTGACCCAGATAAAGATGGCAAGTGAACTTGGAGGGAGCTTTTTTAGTTTGAGTCCTTTGCTGTACTGAACACTGATTGAAATGTTACAGAGTGGCACTGTGGAAAGTAGATGTTTGCTAAAACATACATTAGGTCGTCCATCTGTCCAATAGACTGCACTCTTTATTGGACAAAGCAGATCCCCCCTGATCAAACTTGTCATCTCATGCCAAGAGCCAGCAAATTGTGGGTTTGTTCAAACAAAGATAGTGTGATTGATATGTAGGGGGAGTCACAGCAGCACAGAGAACCTGAGTCAGTGACACCCGCTGCACCCCCCTTCAGTCTTCCCATTCCATCTGTCCTCTTCATCACCCACTTCCTTTCCATCACTCCCCTCTTCTCCATCACTCTCCTCCTCCTCTTCCTCCCCCCACACCTGCTTGTTTAACATGAACTGATGCTTGACAATGATTTTCAGAAGAGAGTTGTTTTATTTCCACATGTTCACTCTATCAGTTAGAGAGCATGTGGCCTGTATAGTTTAATGAGGGGAAATGTAAAGGTTGGCGATCAGTTCTGTCAATTGAATCAGTTCCAATAATAATGATAGTATCCCCAGGAAATGCAATGTAGTTGCCCAGTGAATGATCATCTGATGACGTCTTAGAAGAAGATACCACCTCAATTCTGTACCACTTCTGAATAACCATCAAACAAATCATGCTTGATTTTTTTTTATTAACATCTCATCTCACCTAAATTCTAACAAATGTCTTGTATGTTGGATCAGATTTCAGAAAATCACCCCTGTGATGAATGACATCGGCTCTATCTTGAAGTGATTGAATTGAATCCAAATTGGTCCCAGTCTCTAATATACTGCTACTAACACAAACGCTTTAGTGCATCTTTCCTGACCAAACCAGAAGAAGAGAATACATGAAGGGAAATTGAGATGAGGTTGACACACGCACACACAGCCGCAGATCCACAACACAGCAGCTTGTTTATTTTATTTTATTCTTTTAATCAAGACGTGCAGGTCAGAGAATGTTTACCAGAGAATCTCTCTGTTTATGTCGGAATCAAATGCTGGAGTCTTCAGTGAGTCCCCTGATTCCATCAGTGTGTCTCTGCAGCTGATGGATCAGTGATCCCATCACAGTGATCTGGTGGCATGTGATCCCATCACAGTGGTCTGGTGGCATGTGATCCCATCACACTGATCTGGTGGCATGTGATCCCATCACACTGATCTGGTGGCATGTGATCCCATCACACTGATCTGGTGGCATGTGATCCCATCACACTGGTCTGGTGGCATGTGATCCCATCACACTGATCTGGTGACATGTGATCCCATCACACTGATCTGGTGACATGTGATCCCATCACAGTGATCTGGTGACATGTGATCCCATCACACTGATCTGGTGGCATGTGTTCCCATCACATATCACCAGATCACTGTACAGAAACTGCTTCAAGACCAACACGTCAAAGTGTAGATGTAGATGTTGTAAGAATGGAAAGAACCATTGGCGTTAAAAGTTGCAAGTAGACCTGAATGTCACATTCCAGCTGTAGAATTTACTTTAATTGCACTTTCATCTGGCTAAGGGCCCCTTTTATAAACCCACTCACTGAACAACAGCTTATTTAAAATACGTAAATGTAAAAATTAATTCACACAAAATAATTTCTTTCTTAATGACATTTGTCTGATTTGACTTCTATTTGCCGGTCTGGGACTTTTTGTCATGACCTTTGACAAAGCCTAAATACTTGATCTTTAAATCGAATAGTTACCCTCTCGCTGCTTGCTGGTTGGTTGGCTATGTATGTCGTCATTGTAAGAAATCTTTCTGATTGGATGCAGAACGAGTCGTCATACAAGTGAAACTTATTTAGAGGAAAACAAGACAGATGTAGATTAATTAGTATGTTATGGATTTTGTAACTAGAAATAGCAGTCCAGGACATGTGTCATGTCTCTCAACCTGTAAAGTCATCAGGTGTTGATGAGTCAAACAGCACATGTAAGACTATTCTGGGATGTGTTTGGTACATTTCTGTCAGATTCCATGGACATATTGTGGATCACTGATAAACAAGCTGCACCCTCACATGGGATTGTAGCAGAGAGGGCCACCCAACTGCCCCCTGCTGTCTGACGGATGTATGTTCACACCATATGCAATTTTCTTTTTTGCACAATTAGAAAAAAATCTCAAAGTTATTGGTGCAGTGTGTACGATTTCTGTCACTTCTATTGGTAGAAAAAAAAAAGCAATGACATACTAACATTTTCATAATTACCATAATGTATTACTCTTTCCATGACCCTTAAATTAGCCTATGAATGTATATTTAAATGAGGATTGGGTCCTCTCTATGGGAGCTGCCATGTTTTTTTACTGTAGCACAGAGTGGACGGACTAAACGTCATTGACAACTGAAGGCTACAATAGGTTCCCCTGCATGCTCAGAAGGGTACAGCATGCAACTTCACCACTAGATGTCAGCAAATCTTACACACTGTACCTTTAATTATACAAACAGACAAACATTTCACATCACTTCCTTCTGACAGGTGATGCAACTTCACTCACATTCCTTAGAAGAATATGGGTGAACGTGCGCTGGTTGTGTTTATCTGTGTTTATCCTGTGGCCAAACCTCTGCAAGTACCACAGTTTAGGATGTACTTGCCATGTGTTGTGAACACAGCATAAGGGAAAGAATTCATATTGTCTCAGACGTTGGTCTTTAGAAAGGGATAACAGGGGTCAACAGTACTACACATACTTTGGAAAGAAGTATGAAGCATTATAACAATCTGCTAACAGTCCCAGCTCCTTGTCGCTCAGTTTAAATGTGAAGGTGGTAATGACAGCAGGCTGCGTTCAGACCACACAGTCTTGCACCGTTGAAAACCGAAGGAGTCGGTGTGCAGGCTGATAGAAATGTAAGCCATGTGTTCGATAAGCACTGCCCTACCCAGAGCTGCAATGTGTGTAAATAGGAGGTCACTGAAGCAAACTGGATCCAGAACATCATGATTCACCTTCCACTGTCTTCGTCATGTTCCTGTCTGGATAGACTGAGACGAGTTTGCAATTCAGAGATTGCAGATTGTAATGAGCTGTTAAACATAGAATGAAATTATCTTAGTATTATGGACTCAATAAAGGGTTTATTTGTTAAAAATGTATTTGATCATAAAATAATACAGTTGATTTTGACCTGTTCACTATTTGAATACCCACGTTTTGGGCCAATAGCATTTGATTTAGGGCTCCAGTAGAATGGATTTACATTTTGTAATATAGAACATGAGATGATGCATATTGTTAGTCTCAACTTTAAAAAAAAAAAAAAAAGATTTTATCAGTCAGACCACATGTAATATTTATAAATGATTGGTATCTCCTATTAGTAAACAGCCTTACTACATGTTGTTCACCAACAATACAACTGAACATGGGGGATTCCAACAACTAATCTGACAGCATAGTGCATGTGACCGTGCATGGAGAGTTGCAGATCAGTCTCTGTATTTCTGCGTCATCTGCGTTTGATTTGAGTTTTACCTTGTAATCAGCACGCATACACACACACACACACACACACACACACACACACACACAGCAGAGTCTCACCAGGCTTCATTTGGTTTTGCATCCACACACCAAGGTGACCCGGCTCCAGATGAGGATATTGAATTTACTGGGAGCATGATGAGCTTTTCACCTCCATCTGTAGGTGCTGCTGCTGATGATGACGATGATGATGATGTAGTGGGTTTGTAACCGTGGACCCGAGAGTCCCACAGAGACGCTGACAGTAATAATAGTATGAGAGTGTTTTTAGATGAAGCACAAGGGAGATGTTCTATCATAGCCTAGTATTAATGACATCCAGAGGGAAACTAACATTCAGATGGGTGTATCTGTTCTGATGCTGAGGAATTATACGATGATTATGATGACTGTAGATTGTTAAAGAGCCTTTTTGGTTTTGTTCTCTTTTTTGGGGGTTGTGAATAAATAAACTGAAGTTGATCTAAATTCAAATGCTCTGCTTCGTCATTTCAGTGAGCGCAGCTGTACTCGTGTACAACGCACTTTATACAAATGTACACATTCAGGAACATTCATGTTAACACTGAGCTCCTGCACTGCATTGCAGACACACAATGCTGAGTAGTGGAGACAGTGATCTCTGTAGACTCTCTCCAGGGTGATGACCATATGGTTTTTGAAAACAAAAGCATTGATAATAATAAAATGTTTAAATCATTAAGAAGAAACTACAGAGGGAGGACAGAGAGATTATTGACATCTGTATGAACGATGTTATCATTCAGATTTCATAACTGATAAACATTATTACATAAGGCTGGATCATACACCCTTTTTATGTTGAATACCCCCCCCCCCCATTATTTTTATTTCTATTAAATGGAAAAGGTTTAAATATTTTACATTATTCAGTTATTTATTTATTATTGTTTTTTTTTCTCTTCCTTTGAATATATTTTTCAATATGAAAAAAAATTAAAAGGTTAAATAAGATGAAAAGATTAAAATAAAATTAAACCATATTGACATTCTTAACTTATTTGTACCTTAAATAATATTTCGTACTTTATACACACTAACTTATTTGTACCTTAAATAATATTTCGTACTTTTTACACACATCATGACTATAACAGAACATTGAATACATAATTGCATGATTATTCATTTTGCACAGGAAAGTTCACACATTATAATATGATTTGATATCTAATAATGATAAGATTTATTTTTGCACTCAAGCTGATTTCCTGAGTTATACTGTGTGGTGCACCGGGCCTGTAGTGTTATATGGTTCAGTTGGTGTGTGTGTGTGTGTGTGTGTGTGTGTTGTTCAGGTGAAAAATCATTTCTACGTTTGAATGATCAGCTATTTGTCATATAGATTTTTTTTTACTGCTAAATCAACAACAAGAAAAACAAACTAAGTCATTATTTAGCACACATTTCAAGGTAACCTTAACTTTCAAAATTTACGGTAGGTAAATTCAAATGTAAGTTTATTTACATTAACTTAACCTGAATTTACTGAACTTTTACTATCACGTATATTTATTTTATGAAGCACAAAGTAAAACACAGACCAGTGTAGGTTTGTCTAAAGTCTCTGAATGAGTCCTGAACCCGTTGAAGTCAGAAATCTACCTGATTTCCTCAGACGTGTGTGTTTCAATATTTTACCTGAGATGCTAATCACTCAATTGTTATTCAGCCCAAGGTTGTTTTGTTTTGTTGTTTGTCCCCAAAGGTCCATATAAGAACTGCTGAACAAAATATTCCTCAGTCGACTTTGTGAGGAGCTGATTGAGTGAACGTGTCAGTGCTGATGATGAAGATGGCGAGCAGAGAGGAGGAGGAGGTGAAAGTCTGTGGGATGTTTGTCGTTGGCGCGGCGCCGTGAACCACGAGCCGGAGGATGAGAGAGAGCGAGAGTGACAGAGGTGAAGGACGGAGCAGAGTCAGAGACCAGATGAGTCAGGAGCAGAATATTAGAACCCATGACTGAAGGAGGAGACGATGTATCACTCAACCTACATCGACCAGCTTCCACACACGCTCTGCTGACAATCTGGAACCATGAGCTAGAAACACACACACACACACACACACACACACACACACACACACACACACACACACACACACACACACACACACACACACACACAACTTCTCACATGTGCCGTCATCACACTTGTAAAAGTCCCAAAATGCAAAATAAGTCACTACTAAGATCTCTCTCTCTCTCACACACACACTAATGTTAACCTAATGTAACCCTAACGCTTGACACAATTTCTTAACGCTCAAACAGCTGGACACACACACACACACACACACGCACACACACACACACACACACACACACACACACACACACACACACACACACACATTATAATCATCAGAGTTATTACAATCCTTCCTTTTTACTGAAAACAACAAAATGAAAACAATTATGAGCGAATTCACTTCAATCATCAGTCAGTGATCTTCAATCATTATTTGTACTCAACACGTTTTGTTTTTGCCCCTCAGTTGCTAATGTGGTGTAAGTGGTTCCTGCCGTCACATCGTTTTCTTGACAAGATGATTAATGACTATCATTTATCTCATGATGATCATGCTTTTGGTTGTATTGTGTTTCATCTGTGGACACATCTGTTTCTGAAGGGTTCAGTGTTGCTGAATACAAACATCCCTCCCATTTGCTGTGATAGTATAATGGTCATGAAAATGCTCCATTTGAAAACAACAAAAACACATGTAAACACACTGTACAAATAATATTAGACTATGTGATTGAGGGGTTAGAGGAGCTGTCCCCTCACCAGAAGGTCAGGGGTTCAACTCTCACCCATTCCACATGCCCAAGTGTCTTTGAGCAAGACGCTGAACCCAGTATTCTCTCACAGATTAAAGAGTGCTGTAAATAGATAGATAGGAAGTAAAATGGTTACCCTTGTACCGCGTCCTTGGGTTTCTAGAAAGGCGCTTTATACATTTAAGCCATTACTATTGTTATTATTATTATTATTATTATTATTATTATTATTATTATTATTATTGTTATTATTATTATTAATAATAATAATAATAATAATAAACAGACAAAGGTATAAAACACGGTAGATAAACAAAAGAAACACAGGGGTTGATGCTGGATGTGCTCTACTGGACAAGACAATCTGAAACTGGAGGTGTTTTTTGTGTGTGATGGAGGCTTCAGTACAGAGACAAGGGGGCGGAGTTAACGAGGCACAGGTGGAGGTGATGAGGCTGATTCAGATTGACAGGTGAACACATAGGGAAAGGACAGGCAACTGATGATTTCTGTAATAAGACACTTTACGCATAACTAACAGCTTCCTTCAGCTTTTCATTAGCAAACACTTTAGAACCAATTAAACGATGGGAATTTTTTTCAACAGTAAAATTAGAAAATAAGTTACATACAATTATATTTTCTTCTTCAACCAAACAAAGTGAACATAATGTAAAGGTCAAAGAGATAGTTTGTGAAACACTCATTTTTTCATTTCTTCCCCTAACTCACTTATTTATCCTATCCAGGTTTAAAATGACCTCTTAAGGTGTCACTTAGGAGGCGTGGCCTCTGTGGATGGCCCCTGCTCTACCTGTGCTCTTTGCCCTTTTCTGGATGAAGTGGGAGGAGTTAGGCATCTACTACTCCACACCATGAGCCTCATAAGCACCCTGGAGAAACCTATGGGTGACGTCACACACACACTAAGTCCATCTTTATATACACTCTGTGAAAAGGTATGATTTATATGAATGAATGAAAAAAAGAATGAAAAAAAGAGGAACAGGGGAAATGTGTTTGTTTGATTTGCTCAGTCACAAACGTATGAAAAGTAAAACTTCACCTCTTCCTACTTCCCCCCTTCTTATCATCAGGTCTTAACCTTCCCCTCCTCTCTCTGCCTCCTCCGTCTCTTTGAAGGGAGGAAATCTGCAGCTTTGCATGAGCAGCAGCAGCAGCAGAGGGTGGATGAAGTGATTCACTGCATGTGTGTGTGTGTGGGGGGGGGGGTGTGTGGGGGGGGGGGGGTTACACCTCTGCACTGTTTCCTCTCTCATCACTTTTCCTGTTGTTGCTGATCTGGTTGGTGTCCTCTGCCCTGGTGTGTCTCTGTCTGGTGTCCTCCTCCTGTTCGTTGGCAGTGTGATGGATCTCAGGACGACTGTGATCGTCTCGGCTCTGTCTCTCCTGGCTGCAGGTGAGTGCATGTCCTCATGTCCTCATGTCCTCATGTGCTCATGTCCTCATGCTGTATGCTATCAAAGAAGCCGCGGGTCTTAACGTTAGCACGCCGACAGTCTGAGACAGTCCAACTGAACTGAAAGTGACAGCTGGCGGCCGCTCGCGTAACAAAAGTCAAACAAAGCGTGTGTGTATGTCTTGATACACTGACTGTTCAACTTCTCAATCAATGGTGTTCTTTTCACATCAACCACTTCTTCCCATGTTGGGCCCAGATCATCGTATCTCTTGGTTAGTGTCACTTCGCTCCGTCACTGAGAGCATGGAGACCTTTCCAATCCAATAGATCAGCATTCTATTTGTTTCTCGATCAATTGAACTGCAAATTTGTAATGTTTCACCTCATGATACAAAATTACAGCAATACGAAGAGTGAACGTGAAAAACATGTTTATATTAGAAATGTGTGTTGTATCTATTGAAAATGAAATCAATATTTAGAAATAAAGTGACAATACTGTGGAACAAGATATAGAATATGTTCTATGATTCATTCCTGTTCAGATATTTAAAAGATGTACAGAGTCTGACTCTTGTTGACTGTGAACCAGCAGCTCAGCAACACAACACTGACACTGTACTTAATTAAAAGTTCACTTAATACTTTACCAATACATCCCATCATCTGTGTTCCCAAACAACCAATCAGAGACGGCATGTTTCTGAACACGTTGGATGATATCAGGGTCACACGCAAGCTAATGGTCACGTCCAGATCCAGATGAATGTGAGGCAATCATACTGTATTTTCAATTCAACTCCATCAATAATAGTCAATAACACATCAGTGTCTAAATCTATCGTGGTTTGGTGACCAATTGTTTTAACGTGCAATATCAGCTGGAGGGTCGTGACCCAAAAGTGGGTCGCGAACCCTTTTCTTAGCGGGTCACCGGCCTTTGACTGGGAAAAAAGTCCAGAAAATAATGTCCTGTGCTTTTATTTTGAAGAGGATTTTTTGAATGCACCGTTAACGTGGTCTCGTCACACTCCGCCGTCGGGGGCCATGATGCCCTGTAATGTTAACAGACACGCGCTGTCGGTTTTTAATGAAAACGTGAAAAGTGCGAAAAGTGCGAATGGGAATATTTCCCTCTCTAGCAGCGTCACCCATTGGTGCTTTTAATGTTTATCAGTAAACAGAGGCTCCAATTGCATCATCTTCTCAACTCATTGATTTGAGAATTTGAAAATGTTCCTGTATTTGGGTCGCGGCTCGTCAGTGGTGGGTCGTGAAGCCAGAGCAGCTGGGAACCACTGTTGTGGATGACATCTTTGTCCTGCCTTTGTTTACAATAACTGACCTGGTTGAACCTGTAACTGCTTTGAGTTACGCTTCTCATCAGGACTGTGTCAGAGTGCTTTGGCTCCGTGATGGAAAATCTCTCTCCGGAACAAAAGGAAGTAAAGGAGTTGTGCCACGACCCGGGGCCCGCTTCTCTTTCTGTCACCAACATCACCACTCATCTCTCTGCTGTTTGTCGCTTTATGCAGATGAGACAATAACAAACACATCCTCGCTACATCTGTAACACAGCTCGACTCATCTCTGCAGTGACACTGTGCAACTTCAGCGCATCCTCAACAGACTCACATAACTTCATGGAGCTAAAGCTCCAGTCAGTAGTGTTCACTCCTGAGCGCGCACTCTAGGGTAAAGAGTGGAACACGTCGCGTGCTTTGGCTGTTTTGGTTTGACCCCGGACTGACTTTGAAACACCATATACTCCAAACAATTGGTCAATTATGATAATATTTAGAACAAATGTTTCATTTCAACATGTCTTACAAATGTTTGATTATGTTGATTAATAATATAGGACGACATCTTAATCATTTCTGCCGATGATCGACTGTGTGTGATAATTATCACACCATTTTCAAACCAATCAATCGTCTGCCCTCACTCACTACGCGAGGACAGTTTGTTTTTATAAGCGCGTACGCCTCGGTTTAAAGGCTGGTTTAAAACAGTGAATAGAAACTCTCTCCTTTCATTACATGCAGCTCCCTTCTCTCTTCCATCAGTTTTGAAGTGCCGAGTCAGCATTTCCCTACACAGGTCCCTCTGACTGGAGGAATCCATCTGCAAATACTCAGTGATTTTAGTTTGCTATTTAAGTATCTGACGGTTCTAAAGTGAATATATCATGTCCGTGTCAATAGAATATTATAACGACAGTGTGGCATGACTGTTATCAGAGGGGCAGTTTTTCTGTGAACTGCCGAGCCCTCCTGCGTGTGTTTGTACAGTTTTCTTTTGTTTGTAGTTTTTGTGTGTGTCCTTTAACACATCTAACTTTGAGGCAACTGGACTTAAGTTTAGCAAAGGCGATTCCATCCTGGAAAGTGTGTGAGTTGCAGATCATATGCCATGAGCGTAATGTGCTGAGTCTGTTGTTTGAAACTTTGCGCTTGTCCTTTGTTGATACTAAAGTCTCTGTAGTCGCCTCTCCTCCAAGTTGCTGAAATAACATGCCAACAATCTGCCAACATATTCTAAAACATGTCTTCTTAAAAAGCTTTATTATAGATGTTCTGTATTTAAGTGTTAAAATAGTTTGTCCCAGTCAGAATTTTAATATTTATAATCAGGTCCCAGAGGAGACATCATGGAGCTGGTGTGGATCAGACCGAGGGCGATAACCCACATTAGAGGAACACGGGATGTTTTATTCACTTTCAAATACAGAAACATATTTGACCAATGATGAATAAATGCAAAAAACCCAATAACAAATACATTAAATATCCATATGATAAGATAAGATAAGTTCACTTTTGTTTATCCCACAGTGGGGAAAGATCACAGTTCCAGCTGCTCAAGATATACAGAAAATTATAAAAAAGAAAAAAGAGAAACTACAGAAGAGAAAAATATAGAAGTCAGAGAGAGCAATTATATATACAGTACATATATATATGTATATATATGTATGTGTATATATATATATATAAATGTGTGTGTGTGTGTGTGTGTATTATGTATGTATATATATGTGTGTGTATATATACACACACACACACACACACACACAAATAAAATACATATAAATTGTAGGAACAGACCATAAAGAGCAGACTGTGAACAAGAAATTGCAAACAACAGATATGTAACAAATGCAAACGTACAAATTGTTGTTGTATTATACAGAAAATGCTGAGCAGCATGCCGTTCACTCATTCTTATTTTGATATCACATTTTAATAATACTTAAAAAGAATATTACTAATATGACCAACAATACTCATTATGTTCAATAATGTTAATTTTTTCCCCCTGATAAATTCCCCATTGCCGATAAATGAAAGTCTTTCATGTTTTATACATGTTTTCACAACAGTATACTATGAAATATATGTCAAAGCATGACACGGTAACTGTATTTTCATTGTCTTTGTTTTTTTGTTTTTATTTACAGAAAACACCGACTCAGTGTTTTAATTGAATGACTAGTTTTGACTTTTTCTCGTATCATGCAGCACACCCCTCTCTCTCCAAAAAGCTATTTACAGTGTAAATGTTGTAGTGCGTATTTATATAGACCTTCATCAGGTGTTCAGAGTACTTTACAATACAGTCTACCCACTTTACACTCACCCAGTCACACAAAGATTCACATTTGTGTATTTATATATGATTGGATGATTTTGTAACACAACGGCAAACAAAGTGTAGGTTTTAAAAGGTGCCTTGAAGGAATGATGACATCCTATCTGATTATTTCCAACAGAGCTCAGACGACACTCACAAAGACTTGTCAGCGAGAAGGTTTATTTGAGGGAGAAGTGAGTCATGAATGACTGTAAATCACCGTAGACTTTGACGATAAAATGAGTTTATTCTGCACACGAGGCAAAAGACCTGATTCACACTTATATGTTTTCCTTTAATTGGTGAATGTGATGATTCAAAATATAGACCTAAGTGTGAAACAGAATCAAACTCTGCCGTTACATCAAGAAAACACACCAGGGATTTGATGCTATTTTTTTACAAATATCCACAAAAATGTTTTTACCCTCAATGAACATTGTGCGCGTTTCTGTCACCACCGACAGAACAAAGGTGTTGGGTTCTTTCAGTGATCGGTGATACTGTTTAAAACTGACAATATGTTGGATCAATACTTCATTTCCTAACATGTTGATATGAGTTAGATAAAAAGTTACAATTTGCATGAGCGACAGATCAGAGTCTTTTTTTTTTTTTATCAGACACAAAGAAAGAAAGATGAAAAGAGCCGGAGGAGGATTGTGACAGCATTTGCTTGACTGTGACCCATCCTTATATTTATACATTTCAAAGTTAAACTGTGTACAAAAACAGAATAATGTACACAGTGTTAAAGGCTCATTCTGTAGGATTTCTGTCTTACTTTTTTAGCTTTACAATCTAAAATTCACATCAAGTAAAGAATCGTCGCACCACTGATGAGATTTTTGCTCTGAACAATACAATTCAAAAAACTGAACCAAGTCAGAGCTGAACTTCAGTGGCTCATTTCAGATTAAACAAAGTTATTTTTTGAAATCAACAATGGATAGAAATGGCTGACAGTATATATAGTAGACATCATCACTTATATTAATACTATATGTGTATAATTCATTGTCATAGGCTCTTTCTTGGGTCAAACCCACCTTTAAATACATCTCATGGATATTGTCGGTTCTTCTGAGAGAGAAGATCAGAGAAATGATCTGTTTTGATCAAACATGTTCATCAGATCTTTTACGGTGTTTCCAGCAGAACTTTGCCTGACCTAAAAATTCACCCTCCGTCGTGCGTAGCCATGCAAATAGTTTCACATCTGCAGAGACTTTGAAATCTACACGGTGCTGAAACTTGCGCCGCCAACCCAATTCAGCGGCGCTGAATAGAAAGTGGTTTGTGGCGCCGGGTGACATTTGAAAAAGTGACAGAGCTCTGACTGTTCTCAGAAAGGCGCTGGCGGCAAAGTATTTTATTCTTCAATCAAAATATCATTGAAATGGTGGAATAGAACAGTAGGGATTATTATCTGGCATTAGAAACTGCTTATGCAGCATTTTAGAACGTGACAATATCATATAGAATCCTATAGTTCCCATATACTACACTCTGCCTACATATTTATGAATAGATGCAGTGAAATAATGATTAAAGTAAAATTATAATATATAATAGAATATATGTGACCATTATACTATTTTCTTAAGAGATTCATCTTTTGTTTTTCTATATAACGATATCAGAAAAAGCAAATACTCATGTATCAGGATGTTTTACTCATTCAAACAAAGGGTCGTGGAAAAGGTTTATTGTTCAGTTTGTAGCTGAAGTGACCAACAATCAAATTCTACAAATTATTGTAAATGTACAGGCGGTGGTTCTGTGTTTTGAATCAGCATCTTTTCCTGTTCCCCTCCCGCTGCCCTCGAGCCAGGCACATGGGGCCTTCCCACGGAGAACGTCACCGACAGAATCAACGTCTCCGGCTCCGCTCCAGAACACGTGGCCCGTCCCACCGTCCGACCCGGCGCCCCTCCGGCTGCCCACGGGTTCATCACCGTCAACTGGACCACTCGATGCCAAGGATACCCGGTCCTCTACCCGTCTCTGAGCCGCCCCTCCTCCTCTGCACGGGTGTGTCACAGCAGTGAGGTGATGGTTCAGAGCCTCTTGACCAAAGTGTGTGAGAACAAGAAAGGCTGCAAAGACCAGCTGCAGTGGAGCAAAGGGACCGGCCTGAAGACAGGATATAACATCTCAGAGGACCGAGCAGAGACCACCAGCTGTGAGCCACTGCAGCTCACATGTCAGGGTCAGTGTCTTCTGTGTGTGTGTGTGTGTGTGTGTGTGTTCATATTTGTTTGCATGTGTGTGTGTGTAGGCGTGTGTGTGCATGAGTGTATGTGTCTGAACGTGTCTGTTTGCATGCATATATGTGTGTGTGTGTGGGTGTGTGTGTGTATTTGGCTGTTGCGTGCATGTGTGTGTGGGTGCGTGGGCGTGTGCATGCTTGCATGTGTGTGTGCATGAGTGTATATGTGTGTGTGAGCATGCGTGCGTGGGCGCATGTGTGTGTTCTTGTGGGTGTGATCATCATCATCTAATACATAGAGTCTTTAATGATAATACTTTGAATTCAAAGACTAAATACAAGACTGACTTTGCCTCACCTGAAATGATACCTGTAAGAGGCCGAGTTATGAAAAAGGACCTCACCTTGAAATATTGTGGTTTGAAAATGTTTGCACAATTAAAATGCAAATCAATTAGTTCAAAATATACATGGAATTAACTCATTATGTTTCATCCGCTGGAGACAGGCAGCTCACTTCAACAACAAAGCCTGTTCAGGCATGACCTGCTTAGTTATACTAACTGTGTGTGTGTGTGTGTGTGTGTGTGTGTGTGTGTGTTTCCAGCTGAGCCAGTCGAGGTCCTACCAGATGTTCAGGGGCAGCTGCAGGTCTACAAAGTGGTGACGGCTTTGCTCTGCTGTGTCCTACTGGTCCTTTTACTGATCCGCTTCACCAGACCCACGGTCAAAGCCCTGCAGAAGAGACGTGAGCACACACACACGCACACACACACACACACACACACACACACACACACACACACACACACACACACACACACACACACACACACACACATACATGTGCATGTGCACACATGTTTTACATGCAATCTGTATTTACTGAGCTGAGAACTCATATTTTTAGATTAGGACCAGTCAGATTAAAGATTATGTCAAAGAAAGACTGAGAATCAAAGGATTCCATCAAACAATGAGAATAGAAGAGTTCATGGTTTATGGTTCCACATCTAACATATCACTGCCCCCCCCCCCCCCCACACACAAACCCCCCCCCCCCCCCCCCACACACACACACACACATACACACACACACACCCATATACTGTCTACACATGTCATGTGTGCATGTTCTCATGGTCACTGGTGTTTCTGGGTTTCAGTGTCAGACCGGAGGCAGAACCGCTGGGTTGGACCGACACAGAGTCATAGTGGTAAACCTCTCTTTCTCCTTTTCTCTCTCTCTCTCTCTCTCTCTCTCTGTCTCTCTCACACACACACACTCACACACACACACACACACACACACACTCACGGCCTGTGCAGACATGCTGACATTTGGATCTGCGTGTGTCTTATTTGCATATTTATGACTACATCCTAGGAAACCCAACCACAACTCTACCCTTCATCATGGTTGACTCGTACCTGAGCCTAATTGACCTATGACCCCTAATGTACTGTACACGTAAACCAGGACCACTGAGATAATGTTTCTCCTCATTCAGATCTGACACAGTGACTATGTCATAGACATACAGTACACACACACACACACACACACACACACACACACACACACACACACACACACACTGTTCTGCTACCGAAAACACAAAAACAACGTACATCACTGCTGCACCAGATTTGGACTCATCTGCTCCATTTTTAAGTATAAATGAAAGAATAAAGAATAAGAAAAAAGTTTGGAAATGGACAAATACAAACGTGAATAATATTTAAAAAATGGGAATAAGAGGAGAAATATCTAAATCCATCATTTATCTCTAACTTGTGTGTATGTCCCTGTTCCAGTGTCTTACCATCGAGGGAAAACTGTTCTAAACAATGATGAAGAAAAAAGACTGTCCTTCCCTGGTAACACACACACACACACACACACACACACACACACACACACATACACACACACACACACACACACACATATACAAACATCTCATGGCCATATTCTGCCTGTGTGTTGCTAGCTCTGGAGCGACTGACTGTCAGTGACAGCAGAGAACCGTCATCCAACAGGAACAGTGGCTACAACCTCTGATGTCATTCATCATCATCATCATCAGTATTTAACCTTGTACATCAGGACATTGTTTTGTATTTTCTTATAAGTATTTTTAGTTTTAATGTGTGTGACCTCACGTCAGAAGCGCCCTCCTTTCACAAAGTCAACATAAGGTCACACAGATGGGGATAGAACCAATGACCATCAGTTAGTGAACACAGATTTTATAATCAAACATGATCCACTGTGCCGAGGTGAATGGTTCATAGAGGAGGAGAGTTTAACACTGTAACAGCTCTTTTTGGCATTGTTCAACGTTTATCTTCCTGTTGAGCCCGATCACCAGCTTCCCTTTGCTTCCAGTCTTTGAGCTGAGTCATGCTAAACACTCTGTATCGTCCAGGTGAAAATAAGGCCAGATCGAATGTTCTCTTCATCAGAACCTCGTGATAAAAAGGATGCACGTGTTTATACTGACACCTGATTGACTGACGGTGGAACTAGTGCTGATGTGTCACTTGTTGTTTGTCATTTGTGAGTGATATTGTGAACATTTTCTTCTCAGTGAAATAACATAAGTTGTGTTTGACCTGATTTGTTGTATATGGAACATTTTGGAGCAGACTGACATGAAGAGGAGGAGGAGGGGGGGGACAAAGGTGGTTACGAAGAGCAGAGATGTGGTTTCCTTTGCCGTTGACACGAACTTCCTGTTTGTTATTTTTGTCTTAACCTGAATGCCCCGCCCCCTTTTTCCTCTGTCACTCACTCACTTACCGCCCTCTCTTGTTTTTTTCAGACCCTCGCCTATTTCCTTCTTCACACACACACACACACACACACACACACACACACACACACACACACACACACACACACACACACACACACACACACACACACACACACACACTCACACACACACACATTTACCCCCGATGTCTTATCCTCTTTCCACACCTGAGTGAATGAGCGAGTGAGAGAGTGGGCGAGTGAGTGGGCGAGCGAGAGTCCATCTGTGTGTGAGTGGATGTATTTTGTCTGGTCCTGCCTGCTCAGGTCATGGTATGAGATGATAATCTGGCCTGGTTGCAAATGTCCCATCGGGGGAAACAATGACAGATGACAGATTACAGCAGCAGATTATCCACCGGGGGATTGGCACAGGGAGGGAGAGCAGAAGAAGAAAGGGAGGAATATGGAAACACATGTGACACAGTATACAGGGATTTGATCCAAACAAATGAATAAATAAAGGAAATATTCTTTTAGATTAGATTACTGGATCCTAGAAGGCATTGGACGCCTTTCCCCACTGTCTTTTATTCGATTTGATTGACTATTTGATTTATTTTATTTGATGAGTCACAGCTGCTTCAAGTCTGATGTTGTGATGACGAGCATGAAAAGGACAACAACACCACCATGCAGCACAGTGCCCATGTTGTAACCTGCATCAGTCTCATCGATGGCTTGAATCACCCTGCTGTCTGAACCAGCTGTTGATCCAAACATAAACAAAAGGTTGTAAACAACGGGTCTGAAGCACTTAGCAAACAACTCAGAAGAGGAAATCACCACAATAACATCTGAATAAAAGTACGTTCTTTGACTCTACAAACACTGTTTTTTTTACTTTGGACTCTTCAAACAAGTGAATAAGCAACTTGAAGGGAAAACTATGGTAATAATAATAATAATAATAATAATAATAATAATAATAATAATAATAATAATAATAATAATGATAATAATCTTGATCTCAGGTGTGTGTGTCAGAGGAGCGACATGAACACTTTGAAACACCTTCCTCCTATGATCTCTCATAATTGTATCCATCATTTTTATAATGTGATTAATTCCCATCAGTCTGATTTTCTTTTTGTTTCTCATCCAGAGAGAATTTTGATATAGTTGCCTGTGGATCCTGGTTGTTGTGTACATCGGTTTACAAAGGTCAAAGGTCACTTTACAGTTTATCATGGTTGAATTCTCTTCATGTTATTTCCTCATCACTTTCAGTTGTATCAAAACGTTGAACTATATCAGGTCTTTTTTCTTCTTCATCTGTATATAATCAAAATGTACCAATCACCACAGAAAGTAACTATTACGTTACTTTTTAAATCTTCAGTCAACCCAAACTGTATGTTTAATTATTCATAATAAAACTGGATATCGAATATCTTTAACATTGTCACATCTCTTTGTGTGAGCGACTGCATGTGTTTTTGTGTTGGTGTGTGAGCACCCACCCACCTCGGCCTCCGATTGGCTCACCATGAAATTCCACCCTGCCTCAGCCAATCATCATCACTTATACAGTCGTCTCACCCCCTCAACAGTAACTATTTTGATTACTGGAAAAAGGAAAACTATGAATAACACTGTTCATATGTAATGTTGTTATTCTCTTCACTGTCTATAACGTCCGTGAGGTCTTAATCATTTCAACATTTCAACAGTGTCCATATAAATATTGTTTGTATGATTTTAGCATAAAGATGTAAAACTATCACTATTTCGATTAGTGTAATAGGTATATTCCATCAAGTCAAAACATCATTACAGCCATAGCTTTTATGCTTATAAGACAACGCTGATGTAAGGTTAAAACATGATGAATTGTTTCTCTGTACATTCTCTCTGAAAATGTAATATTATAATGTAAACATGGGAACTCTGCCAGCTGAATGAGAGCTGTAATAAAAGTGCAGTGAGTGGAGCTGGAGCTTCATTTTTCTCTGTCTGCTGCTTTAATCTCCTCTCAGTGTCACAGCCATTGTCCTCTAAGCCCCTTCTGCTATATTACCACTCTCACCACACACACACACACACAACACACACACACACACACACACACACACACACACACACACACTGAGTGTATTTATACATTAAGACTAAAGTAATTAACCAGAGGACTGGCCGACAAGAGCTGGAATAAACTGAGCTGTCAATCATCTGAGCCTGAAGAGACTGAATGTGTCCATAAGCATGAAATGTCTCTTTAGACAAACAGACGTTTATGATCTGGACCCACAACATTATTTTATATAAGAAAGATCAAACAATAGTTCTGAACTATGATTTTAGACAGAAACCGACACAACAGATGCTCTTCTTTTACAATTTCACATCCAGTATACCCATATATCTAATCATATTTTTTGTGATCAAATATTTTTATTCGAAATTGAAATTATATTTAAATATGATTCTAGAAGTTCTGGGGACCGCATGAATTATTTGCTATCTCTGGACCATTTCTCAGCCTCTTTTGAAGTGGTAGCATTTTTAGCACTGGGATTCATCCACGTCTCTTCCATATGATTCATGATCGTAATCTGCTCAGACTCTGCCGGGGTTTAACGTAGAACTGTTTCCTTTCATCTCTGGTCATTCTTCTCGGCTTCTGGGATGTAGATGTAGCATCACTGTGACAGTGACCATTGTAAATTACACATTATGGTCAGGGACTGGACATCAATGCATAACATACATTCTCGCTCCCGATAAACTTGTCCAGGCTGAGCTCGTACAGTGTGTACAAAACCTGAAAGCTTGTCTCCGTTTCATTTTTAAGAGGTGACGGTGCAGTTGACATGGTGACTTGCAGAATACAGCTTTGCCCACTTCAGTCTGATGACCATCATCTCCCCGACCACGACTTGTGGTAATTGCCATGACAACGCGGACATCACTCGCGTACGTCATGTGACGTCCATGTGATGAATCATGTAAAAAAAAAAAACATGAATGTATAGAACTATCCTGCTCAATGACAGAGGGATTTGGAGCCCGGCACATTTACATATTATCTCTTCATGCACAGCCTCTGTAGAATGTGTGAGGCTCATTGAGACTGTTGGTTTCTGTGATTACACTCTGTCACAGCTGTGAGTCAAATACTTTCAAAAGAAGACAATAAAGAGGAATGAGTTCAAAGACAAGACTAAAGGGGGAGCAAGAGAAAGAAAATGAGATTGTAAAGAAGGCACGGGAGGAGGGATGTGGAGAAGGGAGGGGGATTATTTACTGATTTAAACACATAAATCCGTATTGTGTGAGTCAGAGAGAGAGAGAGAGAGAGGGAGAACGGAGATTTAGAGCTGCAGCAGCGCAGCGAACAAGAGAGAGAAACTAAACACCTCACTGTTTACATTTGTTTGACTGTACTTTTTATTTTTATGACGAGCAGGAGGAGATGATGTGATGTGGATCAACCTGAGGAAGAGATGGAATCTGGAGCTGATATAGGTGAGTAATCATGTGAGTGTGTGTGTGTGTGTGTGTGTGCATGTACTTAAAGGACAGACTAAGAATATTCTCTGTCTCTCTCTGTCTATGATGATGCTAATGTAGGACTTCAGTCAGAATGAGGTTCAGCCCTTTACATTTACACTAGAAGAGGCCATGTTGTATCACCATGTTTTACATCAGCCCAGAATAAACAAACTATGGATAACTGTGATATATTACTGACAACTGAGGACTCACATATGTAGGTTCTCTCCATGGTTGGGGGGTAAGGACGAGAGGACTAAAGCTTTCAGTGTATCCTGCACATTGTACCTTTAAAGCTATTCCCAGAGATAGCTAGTGCAGGAAAACTTATTTGTAAATATTGGTTGATTTTCAAGGGTTCATCTAATTTTTCTGAGGCCTCCTTGTTCATACTTGATCTTTCTGGCTCAGTTTGACATATGTGAAAAACATAAAGGTCATAGAACATGTGACCTGCTGCAAAGCTGCAGAGAGAGAGAGGATAAATGGACCAGAGATGTGTTTACATGCAAATTATGGGGCAATCAGTCCCAACTATATATTAATATTAGTATGATATGATAAGAGTACACACCAGGTTAGCACAATAATGCAAAGGTCCAAAAACTCTGACACTCTGATCACAGGCCAGTTGTTCTAGTCCAACGGAACTTTAATCAAATCAAATCACAGCAGCACAAAAGAAACACACGCTACACGTGAAGTCACGCCTCGCGTTTCTCCACGCCACATCAGAGGTGGCATCCAACGGCAACGGCTACAAACCGCACGGATGCTGGGGGGGGGGTTCAGTGTGGGCGTGGCCCGTGTGTGGGCGTGGCCTGGGTACAGTGTGTGAATGTACAGCGACCTGCGGAACAATGGGACGGCCTGGAGGCAGCGCCGCCCAGGTGGCGATGTGAGTGTCGGTGTCAGGGAAGCGGCGCCGGCTGGTTTGGGGGGCGTCCTGCTTCCTGCCCCGCAGGAAATGACTCGTCCGGCGCTGAGCTGTTGTCTGAGGCGCAGAACGGATGAGATGTGCAGTGAGTTCCGCGTCGTGTATGATGTGAACACATGCGGTTTGTTTACGCTGGTAAACAGAGACGATAGAGGAGGGCCCGGCTCTGAACTCAGCTCTGGGTCACATGGGCGTGGTGCTCCCGTAAAACGCGCGGCTGAATGCAAACTACACACACACACACACACACACACACACACGTGCACGCGGACACACACACACACACACCCACCCACACCCTCGTGACATTGCATTGACTCATCCTGACTTGGGACATAGTGATCACTTCCCTTTACTTAGCTCTATACAACTCCTAAACCTGACCTTGGACTAAAGCTAACCTTAACTTTACAGTCACCAGACCCTGAGCCGGACTTGAAGGTGAACCCACACCTCTAACCCGGACCCTTAAAACCAGGACTCATCCTAAAGGGGACACTCACACTTTGCATTGACTTTCATTCATTGCGGATCGCTCCACAAAGCGTTTATTCAAACCCCTTAAGCTCGACTAATTCAAGCTTAACCTTAACAGGTTGTTCGAACCAGGCACTGGTCTCCATGGGATCCACTAGTCCTGACAACATCAGCGTTTACGCTGGAAAGGTCCTAAGAAGGCAACAGAAATAAGTACACACACACACACACACACACACACACAAACACACACACACACACACACCGTAGCCTAGCAACCTGGCTGTTTGCCCTGTAGTCAGGAACAGTGGTAGGCCACAGTTCAGACCCAGCCCAGGGAGGTGTGTGCAGGAGAGTCATGAGACTCTCTTTGCCCCGAGCTCAGTCTCACAGGCGTTTCTTCCTCGTCCACCGCCTGAGGAAGAGACGCCGCCGCACTTGAACCGGATTGGCAGATTATCAAGATTAATCTGAAGGATTCCGCACTTTACATGTGGCACGGAAACATCGGAGTAGGTGGAGTTTGTGGACTTTAATCTGCCTGCAAGACTTCATCTAGAGTTCAGTTTAGGCAAAATGAAGAGGCGGAGTGTCTCTCTCTCTCTCTCTCTCTCTCTCTCTCTCTCTCTCTCTCTCTCTCTTTCCAACTTTCTGCAGACATGAAACACAATGAAAAGAATTTGGTGGAAAAAAACAAAAAACCACTCTGATGCCCCGTGACTCACTCCCTCCACATCTCCTCACCACTTTGGCCACTTCACCACAACTCCAATGCAACCATGTCTTATTACAGTTAAAGGTGCAGTGTGTAAGATTTGGTGACATCTAGAGGTGAAGGTGCATGTTGTATCCATCACCTCAGCCTTCTGGTGAGGTGATGGATGGTTGACTTCAGTTGCTCCTCATGTAAACATACATTAATGGGCTCATTTAAGGGTCATGGAAATAGACAAAACATTTAGGTAACTATATATTCATGAATATGCCAGTGTGCATTTTCTTTCGGTCATATTTTTTAGAAGTGACAAAAATGACCAGAATCTTGTGCACTGCACCTTTAAACCCACGCACACCTCCACGCCGACACCCCCTCCATTTTATGCGTTTATGTCGATGCCCCGTGTTGCGACATCACCCTGGTGGAGAGGTGTGTCCAGAACATTCTGCAGATTCCTCAGCGTGCCGATAAGAAGGGGCTTTAATCAAACAGGGAGGGAGAGTTCTGGTTCGCCTGGTACAGTGAGACACATAAAACCCAGGTGGGGGTGTGAGGGGGCGGAGCTACAACACCCCACCCAGAGCTGGCGCAGCAGTGTGGAGTCATGGGAAATAGCTGGGGATGAGGTCAACTGTGTGGCTCGAAGCTCATTTTCAACTTTAATATGTACAAAGGTTCAGTGCGGTGGATTTAGCGACACCTAGTGGTAAGTTTGTATACTGCGGCTGAATGCCCCTCATTTAATCTATACCCCCAGCTTTACCCCCCCCCCCCCCCCCCCCAAATAAAAACAACAACAAAAAAACAAAAAACTACGGAGGCCTTCAGTTATTATTAACACTCAAAATGTGTGCATCCCAGGCTCCGGTGATGAATACAGTGGTGCAATATGACGGCCACCAGGGGGAGCACCTGCTCCGGATGTGAATTTAAGTGACGGATACAATAGGAGATACATTCATCTGAGTTAGGCTCAAATATGTTATGCCAATATAAATAATCACTTGGATGCTGTTCCTTTAAAGGTGCATTGTGTAAGATTTAGGTGAAAGGGGTGCACATATTGCCAGAAATGGAATATATATATATATATATATATATATATATATATATATATATATATATATCTAAAAAAAATTTTTTTTAAATCTTTTTTCTTTTTTTCTCT